>ONZH01030551.1:0-37643 GCA_900303285.1 Rhinella marina
GATGACTCTGTTGGCCAGGTGTGGAGGAAGGAGGGTCAGAGTGAGACTGTGTGGATGACTGGCTGGTGGACAACTGTGTGGAAGCGCTATCGGCTATCCATTGCACCACCTGTTCAACCTGCTCAGGCCTCAACAGCGGGTGTAACTCGCCCCCTGCTTAACTGTCCCATAAAGGCAGGGATTCTGGATAAGTGGGATCCTGGCTGACCCTCACCAGCACGCATTGTATCCCCACTGGCTTCAACAAGGCCACCAACAGCATTTCCGCGCCCCCGTCCTCGTCCACGTCCGATTCCGCTAGCCCCCCTCCGCATTTTATTTTTTTTTTGGTTGCAAATACAATATTTGGGTATATAATTAGGTATGTGAAATAATTTAGCAAGAGAACGCACAGTACAGTGGCCAATTAAATGGCCTAGATATTGTATATTTCAAGGTACACAGCCGTGTAGTAACTGAACAGACGGTGGGTATTTACACCAGGTATGTGAAATAATTAGCAAGAGAACGCACAGTACAGTGGCCAATTAAAAGGCCTAGATATTGTATATTTCAAGGTACACAGCCGTGTAGTAACTGAACAGACGGTGGGTATTTACACCAGGTATGTGAAATAATTTAGCAAGAGAACGCACAGTACAGTGGCCTATTAAAAGGCCTAGATATTGTATATTTCAAGGTACACAGCCGTGTAGTAACTGAACAGACGGTGGGTATTTACAACAGGTATGTGAAATAATTTAGCAAGAGAACGCACAGTACAGTGGCCTATTAAAAGGCCTAGATATTGTATATTTCAAGGTACACAGCCGTGTAGTAACTGAACAGACGGTGGGTATTTACACCAGGTATGTGAAATAATTTAGCAAGAGAACGCACAGTACAGTGGCCAATTAAATGGCCTAGATATTGTATATTTCAAGGTACACAGCCGTGTAGTAACTGAACAGACGGTGGGTATTTACACCAGGTATGTGAAATAATTTAGCAAGAGAACGCACAGTACAGTGGCCAATTAAATGGCCTAGATATTGTATATTTCAAGGTACACAGCCGTGTAGTAACTGAACAGACGGTGGGTATTTACACCAGGTATGTGAAATAATTTAGCAAGAGAACGCACAGTACAGTGGCCTATTAAAAGGCCTAGATATTGTATATTTCAAGGTACACAGCCGTGTAGTAACTGAACAGACGGTGGGTATTTACACCAGGTATGTGAAATAATTTAGCAAGAGAACGCACAGTACAGTGGCCTATTAAAAGGCCTAGATATTGTATATTTCAAGGTACACAGCCGTGTAGTAACTGAACAGACGGTGGGTATTTACACCAGGTATGTGAAATAATTTAGCAAGAGAACGCACAGTACAGTGGCCAATTAAATGGCCTAGATATTGTATATTTCAAGGTACACAGCCGTGTACTAACTGAACAGACGGTGGGTATTTACACCAGGTATGTGAAATAATTTAGCAAGAGAACGCACAGTACAGTGGCCAATTAAATGGCCTAGATATTGTATATTTCAAGGTACACAGCCGTGTAGTAACTGAACAGACGGTGGGTATTTACACCAGGTATGTGAAATAATTTAGCAAGAGAACGCACAGTACAGTGGCCTATTAAAAGGCCTAGATATTGTATATTTCAAGGTACACAGCCGTGTAGTAACTGAACAGACGGTGGGTATTTACACCAGGTATGTGAAATAATTTAGCAAGAGAACGCACAGTACAGTGGCCTATTAAAAGGCCTAGATATACTGCCAGATCAGATGGTGCATATACACACTAGTTATATAACAGGGTTTTTCAGCCAAAAAGAACGCTGAACAGTAGTGCCAAATATAGTTTGGTATGTAGCAGAGCACCTAATACACCACTAATGCCTCTCTCTGTCCCTACTCCAGCAGCTATCCCTGAATACGGCAGCCGTTCTCTGTAAAGTGTATCTTGTAGTAAAGCTATCACTGTAGTCCACTGTAGTAGCCCTGATAAGGGCTTTTAATCACGCTCCTGCCTGTCCAACTGCTAAAACCTGTCTGTCCCTTCTCCAGCCTCTGTCCCTGACTAAGTTCACGCAGCATATGCGTACGAGCAGGAAGAGCTGAGTTTTTAATATTCGAGGTCACATGGTTTTTCCAGCCAATCCATGTAGACGCTGTTTTCGCGCTGCCAGCGTGCTCAGCGTGCCTGTCATACCCCCCCTGCATGTTGATTGGTGGAAAAAGAGCGCCAGGGAAGGTGGGAGGGGAAACGAATTCTAAGTGCGCCATCGCCGTTATACTCGATTGAAATCGAGTATGCCGAATAGCGTAGTATTCGATCGAATACCGGCTCGATCGAACACTACTCGCTCATCTCTAATTAAGAGACATTATCAATATTTATCTTTTAATGTAAAATGCAAGGTTTGGAAAGATTTTACAGATTCCATGGAATATGATTACTGTAACAAAATGCACAAATCAGACTCAGACTTATGTCTTTTGACTTTAGCTGAACCAATATATAAGAAGAGTTCATTTTACAACTTCCGGTGGAGAGTCCTTTCACCTTGATGATAAAGGAAAATTTACGGCAAGATTCGATCTGGTAAATTATCAGGTACTTGCTAACAGGACCGTGAGGAAACATACAGTTGGACATTTCCATGAAGACAAAGGTCTTCGTCAGTTTCTTATAAATGAGAGCTCAATTATTTGGAAATCACAATTTCTCCAGGTGAATTTAGTGTCTGATTCTTTATTACACATTAACAACTGTCAACAAAGCTTTTTAACAGAAGTGTTAAAGGGTGGACAGCATACCAAGTAAGCCGGCAGTGGATCCATGTGTCCTGGGAAAGTGGTAAGAATCTCCGTGCTGATGGTAATCCGCATACAAGAGAAAAAGGGTGTAGACAGAATCTCCTTTTTTGTTGAAATCTATTCCAGATGTAACATTTTGGCTGGAGAGCATTTCTCAAGCATGCTTCTTTTGTACACTATGTAAAGCTTTTTAACAGACCTCTTAAGTGTAGCTGGACCATAGTGGGGTTCATACTTACCTGAACCCCACCTCTAGATCCAAGCTGAAGAGCTCCATGGCCGCCTTCGCAGGTACCAGATCTCTAGGAATGAAAATGCTCTTCACGGGCATCACAGTGATGCACCAGTGATTGGCTACAGGGGTCACATGATGTCTGTCAATAGGGTGTTGATTCCCAGAAACTTGGGGCCTGCTTAGGTTGCCATAGCTTGATTCTGCCAGGATCCAGCAATGGGGACCAGGTAAGTATGAACCCCACCGTTGGTCCAGCCTAACTGAAGAAGTCTGTTAAAAAGTTTAGTCTTGGATAACCCCTTTATAAATGTTTAGTTGTAAGTTGTTAAAACTCCAAATCAGCCAGTTCCCTCAGCTTCTCCAGATCCGGTTGTTAAAATTACAGATCTGGCTGGAAGCTGGAGATGAGCCATTCCATAGTTTACCTCCTAAGGCTTTTTAAAAGTTGGGTGGTATGTGTGTGTAGTATATATGTAGTGTATGTATGTATGTGTATAATGTACAGTATATGGTGTATTTATGTGTATGTGTGTTACATATACAGTATGTGATGTATATGTAAACATGTGTTATGACGCCGCATGTCCGCCATTGAGGAGGAAACCTGTTGTTAAAAATTTGAATCCCACACCTGGTGATGGCACTGCTGCCTCCGCATTCTCAATCTGTTGGTCCTGCACTAATGTCCTCCCTGACTCCTCATCCACCACCTTCTCCTCAGCCTCCACTGCAGGGACAAATCGGAGTGCTCCTCCAGCATGCCACCTGTGCAGAGCACGGCGGTGTCATGCTGTTCTCCACCTGGTTTTGCCTATGCAAACGCAGTGACACAGGGAAGGAACTGCTCCATGTCCTCCATCAAGAAATTGAATCCCGGCTGTCTCCTCACCAACTGATAATGGAAACTATGGTCACAGACAATGGGAACAACAGGGTGTTGGCACTGCATTAAGGAGGGATGAGCCATGTGCCCTGCATGGAATATGTCTTTAATTTGGTTGTAAAGCATCTCCTGAAGTCTTCCACCCATGTGCAAGCTATCCTTAATTAAGCTGTGAATACACTTCAGACACTATAACACTGCAAAACACAACCTTTTTGAGCTGCAAAGGCAGAATGGCATTCACAACATCGGCTCATATACAACCTTTCCATCCATTGTAACTCCACCCTCCATATGTTAGACCGGCTACATGAGCCTGAGGTAGGCCATAAACAATTTCTTGATGATGCAGACAGACCAGGCGCACTCCCCTGTGTAACTTTGATGATAGCCAAGGGCAGCTCATATGTGACACCTGACGTTTTGTCAGGCCTTTAGAGATCACTTTATTTGTCAGTTGCCAGGACTATGTGATGAACTATGTCACTCCACTCCTAAATCTGGCTGGCCAGGGGACAGGAGACGTGGAGCCTAAATTTCATGGCTACATGAACCCTGTGGGGCCTGAACTGGAGGAGGAGGAGGGCACTCACGCATGAGCAATGTATACAGAAATGGGTGTTTTTTTTACACAATTGACTGGAGAAGAGCAGGAGGAGCAGAAGGAGCTACAGGGCAATGAGGAAGACCAGACAGATGACTTCAACACACCGAGGCAGTATGCATAGGAGATGGAAGCAGGGAGTCCCTCAGGGCCCCTTGCGCAAATGGGCAGATGCATGCAGAGTTACTTGTGTAATTACAGCCTAATTATTACTATTCAAGAGATGGATGACTACTGGCTCTCCACCATTTTAGACCCTCACTACCAGTCCAAAATAGAGGCTTTTTTCCCACCCACTGAAAGGAAGGGTGAACTGAACTACTATCAAGACATCCTATGCATATTACCCATCCTCACAAAGGCCTGTGCTTATTTTTCACTGCCATTGTTGCTGGAGGGGGCTGTGGGGGCAGGAGCAGTACCAGCTCAATCAGCAGCAACTTAAGTCTAGAGTCTCTGATGAATACTTTTCCTCACCTGCCTAGTGAAGAAACCACCCACCAGCAGAAGCAGCAAGACATGCAGCAGAACCTGACCAGCAAGTGGTGGTATATTTGGACTGCACCCTGGCACCCCAGATCCAAGACCACCTGGATTATTGGGCTGCCAAACTTGATTTGTGCTTGCAACTGTATGAGTTGGCCCTGGACAAGCTTTCCTGGCAGGCCACTAGTGTGGCATCAGAGCTGGTGTTTAGTGCAGCGGGAGGCATAGGAGAACTCGCCTGTCAACCCAAAATGTGGAGAGACTGCCCTTTGTGATGGAGAATCAGGCATGGATCAGCCAGGGTTTCCAAACTCCAGTGCCTTATGCATCAGACTAGATCATTCTGGGTGCCACAACCACCTGCTTCAGACACTTTTGTGACACATGCCTGATGCCATACACCTGCTGCCTCTGCTGCTATGTTCTACTATTGCCACCCACCATCTTGTGCTGTTACTTCCACTGCTGTTGCGCCCTAACCTCTGCACTCTGTGACTGGGCCACTGTGTTGACTCCTCATGTGGTTGCCACCATACCACTCTGTGACTGGGCCACTGTGTTGACTCCTCATGTGGTTGCCACCCTCTCAATTCTATGACGTGGCAACTATCGTCCCGTCCCTGCATTGCCTTATTGATATCACCATTTATTTTATCCTTCTTCTGATCTGTCAGAAGGATGGAAAAATGAGAAACGCAAGGGATCCCATCTTTGGAGCGGCTATAAGGCCTATATCACATAGTCCCTATTTTGCATCAGTATTTCCTTATAATTTGGAAGCCAAAAGCAGGATTGGGTACAAAACACAGAGGACAAGCAAATTTTCCAATCACGTGTCATCTCTGTTTTGGATCCGCTCCTGTTTTTTTCTTTTACTTAGCAATACTGATGGATTACTGACCAAATGCTGACCAAGTGAAGGCAGATGCTCAAAAGACAGGATCTATTTTTTGGGGGTTGTTCTGATGACGGATCAGAAGAAGGGAGAAATAAACAGTGATGTCAATACAAACTTACTGCTGAGACACCCTCTCCACTCTGTCAGGGGATCTCTACTTGTATCAGCATTTAACAGAACAGGTTCTGTAGAAATATGTGGAATCAACTGATGATGGTGTAAAAGGTGTGTGCTCTTTCATGATAGTAGAATCTTGGGCCACCGCAATGTTCTTTATACCTGATGCTAACATTGAGCTGTTCACACTTCAGTTATTTGGTAAGTTTTGTCCCCGTAACTGACCAAATAAGTATGAACTGATTCTAAGAGTGATGAGTGTCATCTGCGTGTCATACTGACTCACTGTACTGTTTCACTTCCACTGCAGACTCCCTATACAGGTTTCTGCAAGGCACAATGTTCTACACCACTGTACAGGCTCTCTACAACCAGGAAGTAGATGTTTTTGTTTTTGTTTTAACTCACTTCATCACAAATACATTTGTATCAAATCAAATGTTTTGGGGAAATTCGGCGAACCATCCAAATCAAATTTGTAAAAAATTCCCAACGTATTGGAGATTAAACTCCAAGCTTTGCAAGACTGGTGAACTTGCAAGGGCAATTTTTAGAGTTGCCAGAGACTGTTCACAACACTGGAGTCCAATTGACTGTTTGTAGCAATTTCTTTTTCTTGAGGTCCGTTAGTGCTTTTGCAAGGGTGCTATAGTTAGGAATTAACTTTCTTTAAAATCCTGCAGTCCCTAAAAAGGACATCACTTGCTTTTTAGTTTTGGTGGAGGGCCAAACAACAATGGAATCTATCTTTCCTGTTTTGGGTCTCAGAGTCTCTCCACCCAATCGGTGTCTAAGGTACTGTACCTCTGTCATGGCTGCCTGATATTTTCCATGCTTGATTGTCAGACCTGTGGTCTGGATTCACCGAAGTACCTATGACAGGTGGGTCAGTTGATCCTCACATGTGTGACTGAACACAGCTATGTCATCCAGGTAAGCTACGGCAAACCCTTAAAATTCCTTGAGCAGCTGGTTAACCAAGCACTCTGAAAGTGGCAGGTGCATTTTTCATGCCAAAGGGCATGACTACGTATTTGTAGATCCCAAGCTGAGTGATAAAGGCGGACCTCTCTTGGATTTCTTTGGACTTGGAGATTTTCCAATATCCCCTACTCAAGTCCATAACTGTGACATACTTGGCACTGGAGAGCTGATCCAGTAATGATGGGCATCAGGTAAGCATCGAAAACAGCGATGGCATTCAATTTCCCCACAAAACGGTTCATCTGATGTTTCTTGGGGATGAGGACTACAGGTGAGACCCATGTACTATGTGACTTCTGGATCACACCCAGGCCTAACATCTCCTTAATCTCCCTTTTCATGTCAGCCCGCACCTCTCAAGAGACTGTAAGGCTGATTGCTTTATTGGGTGGTGATCTCCCATGTCCATGTGGTGGAAGACGAGTTGGATTTTCCCATATTTCCTTGTGAAGAAAGGGTTAAATACCTACCACAGCTGGGATTTCTGAGCCTTAGATAGCTGGTGGTTGAATTTGGCATCTGCGAGGGACTTTCTCTCCTGTGCTACAGCTACTATGTCCACTAGGCTTTCATTCCTCCCCCTCCCTTCTGGTAAACTGCAGACTGGCAGGGCACACGTATCCCTATCAACATGGGCCTTAATTGTTTACATGAAACACCTTATGTTTCTTGTGGACATGATCAATGGTGATGACATAATCCACATTGTTTAAATGCAGATTAATTAAATATGTGCCTTCTCATGCCGCCTGAAGTTTGTTCTGAGGCATAGGGACAAGTACCCACATCTTTTGACCAACTTCTAATTAGCCTGAGCCTGAGCCATGTTCTCATGGAGGAGACCAACTAGGGTTTGCATCCTGTCGATGAACTTCTGATTCTTTGATGAGATCTTAGGGGCCCCATACTCGTCTTCTATACAGGATTCCAAACAAGGAGCAACCCATTAATGCCTGAGGTACTTCTCTGTAAGCAAATAACAGGTGCAGGAGGTAACACTTCCAGTCCCGTCCCTGGGACTCCAAAAGCATCTTGAGCATATGCTTGAGAGTTCCATTGAATAGCTCACAAAAACCATTGCTCTGAGGGTGGTAGGAACTGGCCACTAGGTGTTGCATCTGTATTTTGTTACAGTGGTACTAATTTTGACATGAACTGGGTTCCCTGATCCGTCAGCATCTCCCTGGGAAATCCTACTGTCGAAAATATGGTTAAAAGGACATCGACTACCTTATCTGCTCTGATAGAAAGCAGTGCGACAGCTTCAGGGTACCTGGTAGCATAATCCACTACTGTCAAAATAAAATGCTTTCCAGAGGTGCTGGATATGGCTAAGGGGCTTATGAGATCGACAGCAACCCTCTGGAAAGGTTAATTGATTATCAGCAAAGGGATTAGCGGAGCTTTGTGAACAGGTTCAGACTTCCCCATCCTCATCATTTTTTTTTAGTGCTTCATCCTTTCACTGTCCCTTGTTGTCTTAAAGGGAGTCTGTCACCTCCTAGGCCCCTATAAAGTACATAAACATGCCCATAGCACATGTTGTAACAACAGTAATGTTACCTTTGGTGCATTCCTCTCTGTTTTAGAAGTCCCAAAAACGGAGTTTGAAATATATGCAAATGATTCGCCGCAAGTGCCCGGAGGTGGCATTTAGTGCCTTGGAGCCCGGGCTCCAGTCCTTTTTCACATAAAATCTCCGCTACTGCCTCCGCCCGCCCTGCACCTCATTCGTGTCCTCCTTCTTAGCAGGCAAGATCCCACGTCTCTCGCCGGGACAGGGCATGCGCCGGTCCAACGGCGCGAAATCCGAATCAAAATGGGCATCGCAGTGTGCATGCCCCGTCCTGGCGAGAGACTACGCAGGCGCGGGATCTTGCCTGCTAAGAAGGAGGACCCGAATGAGGTGCAGGGCAGGCGGAGGCAGTAGCGGGGGCGGAGATTTTATGTAAAAAAGGACTGGAGCCCGGGCTCCAAGGCACTAAACGCCACCTCCGGGCACTTGCGGCGATTCATTTGCACCTCCGTTTTTGGGACTTCTAAAACAGAGAGGAATGCGCCAAAGGTAACATTACTGTTGTTACAACATGTGCTATGGGCATGTTTATGTACTTTATAGGGGCCTAGGAGGTGACAGACTCCCTTTAAGTAGTCTTCTATTTGGTGTTCTGTTAATTCCCCTCTGCTATCATTTTGCATTAAGTTTTTCTCCTTCTAATAAGTACACTATGTCTATATTTTTCATATGCATCCAGTCCTCTACTTATTACCTCCTGGGGTTTTATCTATTTGTTATCCTAAATTGGTGATTGTATTTCACCATCCTGTTTATTAGTGTTGAGCGAGCATGCTCGGCCGAACTCGCTGTTCGGCCGAGCATGCCTACGCTTGGGTCCGCTCGGTGTTCAGCCGAACACCGAGTGTACTCGAGTGCGATGCTCGAGTCTCTTCCTCGCACTGTAATGTACGCTAATGCGTACGTATTTTGTACGCTAATGAATACGCATTTGTATTCTAATGCGTACGCATTGTGCTCTAATGCGTACAAATTTAGTTAATTAGCATACTTTTATGATGAGATGAGAAGTCGCGATTCTGACCTTTTTCTATTAACAAGACACCCTCCCCTCTTCCGAGCGGGGGGTGCCTGGTTTAGTCCCATTGGCTAACATTATGCTCGGGTTCTTGGCTGAGCACTCGAGCAACCAATAGTGCTCGGCCAAAGCACCCGTGCATACGAGCACAGAGGTGCTTGCTCAACACTACTGTTTATTTTACATTTATTCGTCCCTTTAAATATCATTTTTGCACTAAAATCATTCCTTTATGTTTACCCTATACTTCACCGTCTCATCGATTTGAAATCGCTATATTGAAGCGATCGGGAAAACTAGCCAGGGACGCGCCTTTAGTTCCCCATGACAACTGGTACGCCCATTCCTCGCACGTCACTCCTGTGACTAGGCCGGCGCTTCACTGCGCACATGACCGGATGTTTCCTGGCCTGTTTCCCGTGCCCCCAGTGTCTGACGTAGCGAGAGAAGAGACGGCCCTTGCCCTTTATAAGGTAGGCAAATGCCAGAACTCCTCGCCACTGCCATTTTTCATAATACTAGAGATGCCGCTTCCTGATGAACCATACTGATGGTGAAATGTGTTGAAGCATTTCTAGTTAGGTTATAGGGTTCAGAAGAATAGGCCCTAGGTTCCTGAGGCTGAGGGTCGCCCTTGTCAGGATGATTGCTCCAACAAACACCTGCATATCACCCTTCACCTCCCAAGACCAGGGAAACCTCCCAAGACTAGGGAAACAGGGATAGCAACTATTAGGCTAGAAAACGGATTTGCACTCACCTACAGTATATATAGCAGCTTCCAGCTGAACCAAGACCTTTTGAAATTAGCCTGAGTCAGAACCCACCTGTTCTTTATTATTATTACTTTGTGTCTACCTTTCTCAGATTTTAATATTTTTTGAATAAAGGTTATATTTTAATTAAGAAAAAAAGAGGAATTTCAGTCAGCACATCCCAGTGCGCAGGTGCACGTTGCTATGGCCAAATACACAAGCAAAGGAAAATACATACAATGCAACGGCACACTGCCAACCAGATAAAGCATAGAAATATGAGGTATTCTGAAGCTAATGCTATGCTTGTTTAGTAAATTAGAGATTCTTAGCAAATATATTTTGTACAAAATTATCTGGGCCTGTCCACCAAATCGTCCAGGTGATCTCTGTAGAACGGGAACCTAACACTATCTCCTGCCTGTTATGTGCCAACCTTGGCTTCCGTATAATCAGGGGGTGTTGGTTCCACATGCATGCTTGGTCCCTTCTACCTTTTGCCATTTATAGTGCTTCAAAGGCCTCCACTAATACAGGGATGCAGGTACCAAGCATGCATGCTGAGTCCACTCGGCTTTATAGTTACACTAATTAAAATCAGCCTATGGGGCAGACGGGGCTAGTCAGGAGTGCATGACCAAATGGAGTAGCCACACCTCCAGTACAAACTTACAAAGAAAAAAAGAGGAATTTCAGTCAGCACCTCCCAGTGCGCAGGTGCACGTTGCTATGGCTAAATACACACGGAAAGGAAAATACATACAATGCAACGGAAGCCAAGGTTGGCACATAACAGGTAGGAAATAGTGTTAGGTTCCCGTTCTACAGAGATCACCTGGACGATTTGGTGGACGGGCCCAGATAATTTTGTACAAAATATATTTGCTAAGAATCTCTAATTTACTAAACAAGCATATCATTAGCTCCAGAATACCTCATATTTCTATGCTTTATCTGGTTAGCAGTGTGCCGTTGCATTGTATGTATTTTCCTTTCCTTGTATATTTTAATTACCCTTGCTAAGGCTAGCTTAGTTCACATAGTCAGTACTGCTATCATTTTGTTGCATGAGAAGCTTCCTCTGAAACCTGTCACTTGTCTTTGATATATGGTCTTGTAGATTATCCAGAACTGTCCTTTTGTTTTTCATTAGGGAAATAACTGCGTACATATTGAAAAATTAATACATTTCGGTGATCTGTCAAATTCAACTATTGGAATGCTTTATGCTTTCTGGATATCTATGACCTAAACATCTATTCCACATGTCATGTAGGTAGAAAGTCAGACTTTATCATAAGGACAGCATACGGTGTCTGTTACAGACAACGCTGGAGCTGTTCACAGATATCTCTTTTCTGGTTTCCTGACTCCTACACCATACACTGACTATTGCACTCTACACACCCTGCCTAGTATTCATTCACCCGCCTAACATCAAATGCACCCCAGTTACCATCAGACAGGAGCCCCAAAAGTAGGTGGTGCTTCTATACAGCTTGCCATGCTTGCCACCATGCTTGAGGACCCAGTTCCATCTGGCTCTGCCACCCTGTGGTAACAAGTCATCATGGCCAGTTTTCTCATCATCATCATCAGCCTTGTCTTCCTGCACCACCGACTCCTCTTCCTCCAGTGGTAACTCCTCATCCTCCTCCACTCCCTTCTCCATGGAACTTTGTCTTTGTGGGCACCAAGATGTAAAGGTTGTTTTTAGTCCACCATCCCTTATTGTATTACAAATCTGGTGGCCTCTCTGAAGGACCTGAGGACACCACACGTTTAGCTGATAAACTGACACTGCCTGAGCTCAAAACACAAAAACACTTGTTCCTGGCTGTGGTGGTCTGGTGCATGATGAAATCATTTATGACTCTACCCTGCTTTTACAGATGGTCCAGAATAAGCAAGGTGGAACTCCAGTGAGCTGGAATGTTAAGGCGCAGACGTTTCAATTGTTAACCATTCTGTTGCTTCAAGTCTAGGAGAGCATTTTTCAGCTGTATGATAACTGCTGAAATGGCTGGACGCTCTCCAGGACATGGCCAGCTTATCCTGCAAGTCACAAATACATTTCTTGTGTGCACCTTAAAGGGAGAACATGTTATTTCCCCCAAATGCAGCACAACTTCATTTTCTTACCATTGTCGCTGATCACATTGGCCAGTTGTTAGTGGCGGGAAGACAACCAGCTGGATATTTGCTCCTTGATGCACTTTAGTAACTAATCCGCTGTTTGGTTTCTCTCGCCCAGGCTTATCACACAGCATGACGATGCTTCAGTTTACACATATGATATGAGGGAGGTAGGAAGCAAACTCTGTCCAGTTTCTGTTTGGGATAGGTGGATGTCTATTGAGGACATGGATATACTCATGGTTTGGGAATCAGATCTACACAAACATGGAGGTGTCAATAGGATCTGGCCTGTTGTGCTGCGTCACTGCTGCCACTCAAAACATTGAGCCAGTAAAAGACATGCCCATAACATCTGCTCCAGGTATTTATGAAGGACTTCTCTTTGCCACACAATGACAGTTGCAAGGAGTGACCCGCAATCTCTGCCATGTGACAGTATGAGGCAGAGATGGCTTTTCTGAAGACATTATGGTGGGTAGGTGTCTTCTATAGAGACTGAGCGCGCACCATCAGTTCCCTAAAGGCAGAGAAATCCACTGTGTCATTCTGCATCAACTTGGTCAGGTGGGAATACAGCTTGCTCACAATCAGATTGCTGGATGCATATAGATGATTTGTGGTCAAACATTCTGTTATTGATAATTAGATATGGAGTGGAGAATGAAGAGGAGAAGTAGTCTGGGCGGGAGAAGCAAAAAAATCATGATAACAGTGAAAAGGAAAGTATTCCATGTGGATGACAAAGGAGAAGGACAATCTCATTATTTTTTCCACCCGTTAAAGTGATGTCTTGTGCTCATGCTCGGACTGGCCCACAGGGGTACAGGTGAATCCCCCGGTGGGCCCCTGAGCAAGGTGAGCCCCTAGTCTCCCACCCCCTGCACAAATGGCACATAACACAGTAGTCTTACTGTACTACATACATATATTTAATGTACAGCACATCAACCAGTCTATATTCATATAAAAAAAAAACTTGTTAGATTATTTATTATATTTGAATGTATCCGTACGGTGGGCCCCCAAAATAAATTTTACTGCTGGGCCCTAGGCAACCCAGTCCGACACTGCTTGTGCTGCAAGTCATAGAACCTGTGTGTTTTAATGCCCATGATTTATTTTCATCCTATAAATCTTGCACACAGAAGTGTTTTCGTCTACTGCCACTGTGAAGAAAAACTGCCATATGGGAAATACTCATGCAGAGCTCCCAGCTGCCAAACTTGGCCTAGGTCTGTCACATTTTCAGCCTCTGCCAATTGTATCAGCTGCATCCTGAGCTGATCATAACTGTAACATACCTGCAGGGCCGCTTCTGCCATGAGGCGAGATGAGAATCTCGCCTCAGGCGGCAGTGTTCTGTATTTTTGAGGCGGCGGCATCCAGACAGCAGTTAAACATGGCTGGTGGATGCCGCCTGTGTTCCCTGTAAGCTGCGCTCTCCCCCTCCCCTCCTGGAGCGCAGGTAGCTGGGTCCCATCACTCACCCACAGCTCATCTCCCTGAGCTTCTCCCCTTCCTCAGGCCGGTAGACACTGAATGATGAATTCAGCCTGCAGCCACAGATCGCGCCGCAAGCCTGTGTGGGCGGAGCTTGCAGCCCGGGAATCTGCATAAGCTCCACCCACACCATCATGCGGAGTCATCTTTGTCTGCAGCAGGGGAGAGAAGACTGTGAGGAACGGGACAGGGTGAGTAGGTACTGTGTTAGGTACAGAGGAGGCATATATGGCATTTCTCCTACAAAGGGGACACAGAGGAGAGGGCATTAATACTACAAAGGGGGCACAGTGTGTATTACTATTACAAAAGGGGGCACAGTGGGCATTACTACCATAAGGGGGGAACAGTGGGCATTACTACTACAAAGGTGGCACAGAGGGCTTTTCTACTATAAAAAGGGGCACAGAGGGCTTTTCTACTGTAAAGGGGAGCACAGATGGCACTACTACTATAAAGGAGGCACAGAGGGCTTTGCCACTTTAAAGGGGGCACAGAGGGCATTGCTACTATAAAGGGGACACAGAGGGCATTACTACTATGAATGGGGCACAATAGTCATTATTACTATGAAGAGGGCACAATAGGCCTTACTACTGTGCAGGGACACAGTGGACATTACTACTGTGAAGGGGGCACAAAGAGGGCATAACCACTGTGAAGGATCATAAGTTCATAACTATTATGGGGGCACACTGGGCATTACTACTGTGAGGGGCACAAAGAGTATTACCACTGTGAAAGGTGCTCAGATGTGTCTGTCCTCCTGTGTGTCTGTCCCTGTGTGTATCACCATCACCATGCCCACAGTGTTCCTATGTCTTGACGCAGCTGCATCAGGACGTTCTGTGGGGGCAAGAAGAAGAAGAAGGAAGAGGAGGCAGCACCGCCAGCATGGAGTCCATGGAAGAGGCACAGGGAGGCACACTAAGGACGTAGGTAACACTACTACATGATCTACACTAGTGTTTTCTGTGGTTTTACATAGGACTGCAGGTAACACTTCCACATTATCAGCACTAGTGTTATCTGCAGGTAACATCTCGTATTCTGAGATTTATCATTGTGCTACCTGTGGTGTTACATAGGACTGCAGGGAATATCTACAATATTATCTGTACTTGTACTGCCCCAGATCTGGCAGGACAGTCTTGGAGTTCGGTGGATACTCTTGACTTTCATACAATTTTTTAATATGGGAAGGGGGGGTGCGCCACTTAAATTTTTGCCTCAGGCAGCAGATGAGCTAGAATCAGCCCTGCATACCTGTACCTGCCAGTTTTTGGAGAGGTTTTGGCCATAGTGGCTTCTGCTCTTTATTTCTTCCACAAAAACCACCCTCCACTGATATCACACGATCCTTATATCCGATATAGAATGCTCATCATAGTCCTCACCCTCCCCGCTAATTATATCATTGAAATGTCATTGTGTACTTCTTGGCCCCCCTCGGGATTCCCTGCCCTGTATTTGCCCCAAGTGACATTGTGACCACGTCTACCACTGCCCCTACCACCACCACCATGGCCACCATTGCTACTACTACAACCACCACCAACTTAGTTATTCATTTCCTTTATCAGGTACTCCGCCTCTGCCTGAACTTCTTCCTCATGACAGCCCAAAAACTTACTGTTCTTACACAATTCATCAACAGGTAGATTATCTGGAGTATCTTACACACATGGTGTTTTCTTAGCTCTTCTTATGAAAAAATGAGATACCCCACTAAAATACGGAAGTGAAGACAGAGATAATGTAAGTTCAAGGCTATTCTGTGGCTGCATGGAGGAGGAGCAGGAGGAGTACACTGAGCCCTAGCTCAAATGCAAAGTGTCAGTGTCATCCTCTGTGGCTGAGACAAGGAATTAACCTTTCAGTTCACAATGGCATCCTCTTTCTTCTCAATAATACTCATCTCCCTACAGCAAGGTATAATTGTGTCCTGCTATTACTACTACTGGCCTACTGTACTGCTACTGCTGTCTGCAATCCACCCACAATCTCACGCATGGATGATGATGTATGGGTCTTTCGTCCATCTCTTTCTCATTTACCAGGCATTTTATTTTCAGGTCTAGTTAAACAAGTCACAGATTTGGTACACTGATTACTAAAACTAAAAGATTGGAATATTGGAGATATTTTTAGGTAATAAACACAGACACAATGAAACATTCCCTTCTACAAACACACTGCACACTGGTAGAGATACACTAAAATGCACTTAATTGTGCACACACAGACACAATTAAGCTTTCCCTTCTACAAACACACTGCACACTGGTATTGATACACTAAAATGCGCTGAATTGTGCAACTGTAAACTAAAGCAAAATTGCAACTTTTGGGGGTATTTAACATCAGAGCATTTAAACATCCCCTTCTACGAAATGTACCCTGGTGATGACACACTAAAATATGTTGAACTGTGCAAATATAAACAGTAGCAAAAAAAGTTTGTCTTGGTAATGAACAGAACCTCAATTTAACTTGTTCTACTACAGACACTCTGAACACTGGTACTGGTGCACTAAAAGGTAATTGAATTGTGAAATTGTAAACAGCAGCCAGATTGTAATTTTTTTTTTGTAATTAACAGAAGCGCAATTAAATGTCCCTTTCCACGAACACACTGCACATTGGTATTGACACACTAAGATGCACTGAATTGTGCAATTATAAATGTTAGAAAAATTGCAACTGTTTTTCGAAAAAAGAAGCTGAAATTTTCCAGTGTATGTAGCAAAATACTGTCTGTAAAACAATTATTAAAGGGTTTCTCTGACTTATATATATTGATGAGCTATCCTCCATAGACTAGTATGGCAGCGATTCTTCTCAGAGAAATGAATGGGGCAGTTAGGTGTAATCACACCTACTCACCACTACCACTAGTAGTTCAATATACCTATCTCATACTCAAATCAAATTTTATGACCACTTCGTCTGAATTGGACTAAAAACTAATTTCAATAAATTTGCTCATCTCTGTTTTTAATTAATTTGGGGTATCTCATGCTACAGCACTTCAGACCAAGACTGGTGTTACAGGTGCCTGGCTTGATAAATCTCCTCATTTTGTCCATGTGTACAGAGTTACTGCTGTTTCCAACATCACATAAAATGCAGTCTGTTGCTGTGCATAAGAAACAGCGGCATCTTGTGGCCAAACAGCAGAATGTCAGTCCAGATCATTTAACGTCACTTACACGAACACGGCGTTCACACAATGAGAGCCATAATTGAGTATCAGGGACTGGATGAGTATGGATTTCTCTAAAGGTCCCAATATCTTCAGTTTATGTATTAAAAAGGGGACAACATCTTTATGTCTCAAAAGACAAGCATTAAATACGTAAATGTATATGTGTATATGACTTTTCCAGACACCGCGCTCCGTCTGTAGTGAGAGTTGTCTCCCCGGATACTGGAAAGTCCCACTGGAAGGAAAACAGAAATGCTGCTACTACTGTGCCCCCTGTGCAGAAGGACAGATCTCCAACCAGACTGGTGAGTTGGGCCAATTTCACATGAAAGTACAAATCTACAAGACGGCATTAGCACCGATCAGACATTAATTTTGAGCTCTATTGCAATAAACAGATGTAGCCAACATTATCCATGTCATTTTGATGCATTAATGCGTAAAGCCAGTCAAGATAACATTGGCTACATCTGTATGTCAGGTAGATCAGGCATCATTTATAAGGTGCTATTCTGCTAGTTTCCATTCCTCCAGGTGTTTAATATGAATATCATATAAAGGAATCCATTTTTTTAAAATTCTCCATAGAAGGATTTTTGTAAAAGGGATAAAAGTAGTGAAGATGGAATTGATTGTAAATTAATCAGATACGTTATAACTTTCACAAAAATTCTTCTGACAAACAAATTCGTAGTTTTGCAGCTTTGCAGGAATTGCCAAAACAGTGATTGCCATTTTACTGTTGAAATGCAAGAGAAATACTGTAGAGCGAAGAGGATGGGGAAGACAGATCACATGACTCTGGGAGGGGTCCTGGCTGGCAGACTATCAGCCAATCAGGTGGCTGGATATATATTGGTTGTCTCATCAGGGTCCGGGGTATGTCTGAAGCACAGATGCCATTGTGAGCTCAGCCAGTGAGGTGAGAGGACATGTGTCACATGAGTCTGTCTGACGTGGCAGACACCAATTACGAACTCAAGCCAGCCATCTTAGGGTATTGCGGGGATAGTATAGGGATATACTTAGTTGGGTAGATTGAATTAATAGGTAGAAATGTCAGGGTTTTATCAGTAAAGAGGGATGTGTTCTGTGTGTTTACTTTACAGTGAGAGGAGCTAGAGCTGTTCATGTAATGCACTGCAATCACAAAAACATTGCAGAGCCTCCGTAAAGATCTTTTTTTTTCTGTGCATGACCAGCCAGCCTTTTTATCTTTATTCCTAAAACCTCAACATTAGTTTGTGTTTTATAGGCATATTCCAAGCACCCCCAGGAGCATATATTGTGCTGGATATTCTGTGCAGTTGCGCTTTTTTCTTTCTACAATCCAGTTGCAATCTTGCTACTGTTCAGCACATTTCAGTGCATCAATACCAGTGTGTTTATAGAAGGGGGTGTTCAATTAAGCCTTCTCCCCACCCTCCCAAGGCTTCTTCCCCTGCATCGCTGTGATGTCAGGGGAGAGGGGAGGCAGGCTTGGGAGATTAGGGGAATAGCAGACAGTAGGGAAATGGGGTGGACTTAGGCACTTTCAGAAAGAAACCCTGCCTAATGGGTTATTGATTAGGAATAAAAGTGCTTTTCCTACACATAGAAAAAAACATTCAGATGACATAAAGGTACGGTTATAATGCTTCTACAATGTTCTGATGGCCATCGCTGGTAGCTATATTAGTGATATTTACATGAAAGACTCTGTTAGTAGGTAGGGACTACATGGACAGTGAGCCCTTGGGATAGAACCCAGCCCGCTATCGCTAACTACAAGCCCGTTATAATACATGGGTCAGAACCAGACAAGCTATGGAGAACCGAATGAGAGTGGTCAGAAGACTAGCCGGAGTCAGAGGAATGAGCAATCCAATAAGAAAGAAGCAAGGAAGCAGGAAGACAACTAGTGAGTCAGAGACTATCACTGGAACTGGTGTATGGCCAGGAAGGAGTTTAAATAGAGCACAGAGTCCCCGGATCAGAACCTGATAGGTCCATGAATCAGATCTCCATTAGTCAGAAACACTAACACAAAGTAATAGAGCAGCTGAGCAATCAGCCCATTTCTAATATCCCCCATCACACGCCCGCTGCAGGGAGAAACAGAGTTTTGCATCCTGTTGCTAAGGATGTTGTTGCATCAAACAGGTAGATTTCTTACAGACTCCCTTTAAATTTATCTCCTTTTTGAAATGAAGGGAATGTTATGGCAGTGGATGTGAAAACACTGTACCAACCAAACGGTTTGACTTTGGCCTAGATTTAAGGGTGTTCTCCAGCCAGTCTGCAGGTATTCATCCTTTATCCCCAGAGATTTAGACCTCGCTGCAGGGAACCACCAGGCCGCTACCTTCTGGAATAGTCTCAATGTGATTGGCAGCTGACTTTTGGGAGTCAGAGACATTGGTTCAGGGCACCGAGAGATTAAGCAAACTCATAGTCAGGAATAGAGATGAGCGAATCATTCAAAAAATTATTTGCCAAACATTCGCCGAACTTTTCCTAAAATTGGTATATTCGACGAATAGATTCGTTGCATTTGCGTACAAAATACACGTTATTATGTGCTATTAGCGAACATTTGCTTACTAATAACGAACGTTCATTTACAAAATGTACGCAACTTCTTAGAAGACGTACGCATGAGCATACAAATAGCTTACGAATCTCAGCGTACTATTGTCTAAGCGATTACGTAATACGCAGGCACGTACGAGGAGAGGCCACGGCGAGCACTCCTCAGAGGCAGAGCGAATATTCGAGACATATATATGGTAAAGTGCAAATACATTTTTATAGGTATAATATAAAAATTTTAAATATCACCTACCTAGTCTGCTCACGGACACGTTTAAGTCTCTTTTTTTCTGACGCTTGTCATAGAACTGGAGCAGAGTCCCAAACTCAGTCGCAATTTGTAATCCACAAAGGTAAAATTGTAATCCAAATGGATAAAAAAAAAGCAGCAAAGGTTCCTTAAAAAACCCTCTTTCAAGGTGCTCCCCAAATAACCTGAAAAGGGGGAAAAAGGGATGAGGCGCACGAATGCGCAACTTGGATAAAAAAACTTTTTTTTTGATGGGGGGAGTCCTAACAATCCATGGACATCTGGGTGAGGACAAACGCGGGGCAACAAAACTAAAAACAAGGGCCAACTAGTGCCCACCCTTCAGGATAAGTCCATGTTGTGGCTCCCATAAAAACTGCTGGAATTACTTAAAGGCCAGCAGGTCCTCCTCACTGCTGCTGGAGCTAAAGGACATGAGAGGGCGCTCCTGCCTCATCATGAAAGCGGCCCTGGCTGCGGCAGTAGACCCCCGCCGACCTCTCAAGGATGGTCTTCCTGGTGACTGGGCTGTCACACTGGCAAAGGCAGTGGTAACTTTGGCCCTGCCCATCACTCTGTAGTGGCCAGATCCTCCTGCCGGCATACCAGGTGACAGAATCTCCGGCTGTAATGGTAATGCCCTTCCACGAGCGGCGGACTGTGCGGCCTGCAACTGCCATGGGCATGGCAGTTGGTAGTGGTACTGTACCACAGTTGGATGGTACACGAAAGTGTTCGTGGTCATCTGTCCACATGAAGGATCGGTGGTATCGTGGCGGTGGCGGCAAATCAGGAATCAGGGGTTCCGGCTGATCCTGACCTTGGGATTTCTCTTCAAATCTCAAGGTCACAAGCCTCTTCTGCGGCCTGGGCCTCCTCACTCCAGTCTTCCGGGGGCGCTGCAGGAGTAGGTGGTCGCTTTAAGACTTTCACCCCAGTAGCAAAGGGGCCTTGGAGGCTCTTTATTGGGGTATACTCCACGTAATCCCCTGCATGTAGATTGTGGCGTACGGGCGGAAGATATAGCCGCTTAACCGAACGGCGGTTAACATACAATTCCTCCGTCATCTCCTCATCGCCGATGAAACCGACTCCCCGCTCCACGTTGAACCAAATAACAGTTCCCCTTTGGCGCAATAGCTTAGGGTCACCGGACCGTGGGTGCTCCAAAACTTGCACCACCCACTCCTCCACCAGCTTTTTATATTCCCAGAAGGTCTGGCGTTCCGGGTGACAGCCTCAGGGATCATCAAATTCTGGCGTAAGAAGTAGTCCTTGCGCGTCGGAGCGGGAACTCCTGCCGCCTCCGCCGTGTCAGCCAGTGGAGTCACCACCTCAGCAGGCACCTCATCCGACTTCCTGTTGAGTTGTGAGAGATAGATCTCCTCTGGTTCCTTCTCCTCATAGGGGTCGTCTGCCCACAAGACTTCCCCAGTCAGGACCTTGCTGTCTTGCCGCCATCTTACTCTGCTGACTTGCCACGTCTTCCTCGCGCGCAGGAGAAGGGGGCGGAACTACCAGGGAGGAGTCTGCATCGCTGAATAGAGTAACTAAATTATACGTAGAATAGCGTATAATTTAGAGGACAAACTATGTAGCGATGCGTACAAAAGCAAAGCGAATCACCTAATATTCGGATTCGCTTCGCAGCTGAAAAATCCCAAGATTCGATACGAATCAACAAATCAACGAATCGCTTCGCTCATCTCTAGTCAGGAACAGGCCAAGGTACCTACCAAGGTGCCTTAAATATCTAATGGTTGCTAGTGATTGCCTGGTGAAGATTAGGATGTGTAACGGGAATTGTCATATAATTAGGTTAGGTAAAAATGATGTATAGCTATTGAAGGGCCGCAGTGCAGAGTCCAGATATCCTCTCCAAATATCCTAACAACCGATTATACACTCACCGGCCACTTTATTAGGTACACCTGTCCAACTGCTCGTTAACACTTAATTTCTAATCAGCCAATCACATGGCGGCAACTCAGTGCATTTAGGCATGTAGACATGGTCAAGACAATCTCCTGCAGTTCAAACCGAGCATCAGTATGGGGAAGAAAGGTGATTTGAGTGCCTTTGAACGTGGCATGGTTGTTGGTGCCAGAAGGGCTGGTCTGAGTATTTCAGAAACTGCTGATCTACTGGGATTTTCACGCACAACCATCTCTAGGGTTTACAGAGAATGGTCCGAAAAAGAAAAAACATCCAGTGAGCGGCAGTTCTGTGGGCAGAAATGCCTTGTTGATGCCAGAGGTCAGAGGAGAATGGGCAGACTGGTTCGAGCTGATAGAAAGGCAACAGTGACTCAAATTGCCACCCGTTACAACCAAGGTAGGCAGAAGAGCATCTCTGAACGCACAGTACGTCGAACTTTGAGGCAGATGGGCTACAGCAGCAGAAGACCACACCGGGTGCCACTCCTTTCAGCTAAGAACAGGAAACTGAGGCTACAATTTGCACAAGCTCATCGAAATTGGACAGTAGAAGATTGGAAAAACGTTGCCTGGTCTGATGAGTCTCGATTTCTGCTGCGACATTCAGATGGTAGGGTCAGAATTTGGCGTCAACAACATGAAAGCATGGATCCATGCTGCCTTGTATCAACGGTTCAAGCTGGTGGTGGTGGTGTCATGGTGTGGGGAATATTTTCTTGGCACTCTTTGGGCCCCTTGGTACCAATTGAGCATCGTTGCAACGCCACAGCCTACCTGAGTATTGTTGCTGACCATGTCCATCCCTTTATGACCACAATGTACCCAACATCTGATGGCTACTTTCAGCAGGATAATGCGCCATGTCATAAAGCTGGAATCATCTCAGACTGGTTTCTTGAACATGACAATGAGTTCACTGTACTCAAATGGCCTCCACAGTCACCAGATCTCAATCCAATAGAGCATCTTTGGGATGTGGTGGAACGGGAGATTCGCATCATGGATTTGCAGCCGACAAATCTGCGGCAACTGTGTGATGCCATCATGTCAATATGGACCAAAATCTCTGAGGAATGCATCCAGCACCTTGTTGAATCTATGCCACGAAGAATTGAGGCAGTTCTGAAGGCAAAAGGTGGTCCAACCCGTTACTAGCATGGTGTACCTAATAAAGTGGCCGGTGAGTGTATACTATCAGTACACTTGTGTATTTTATTATAGTCATAAAATAAGGATCACAATTAAAATTTCCTTTTTGAAAAAATACATGAAATGAAAAGATATTTACACAAGTCGGCATCACGGGAAAGTTCATCTAATCCCATTAAAAAACAAAACCTCATGAAGCTATATCAGGGTAAAAATTAAAATAATCCGGCAGCCCCAATGCAAAGAGGCAAAATGGGAAAATGTGGCTAGATCCTCAAAGGATACAAAATGTGGGCCATTAAAGGCTTTTTATTACTGATGATCTATCCTTTGAATAGATCTTCAGCATCTGATCGGCGGTGGTCCAACACCTGATAATCCCGCCAATCAGCTGTTTGAGAAGGCAGCACCGCTGGAAGTAGAGCGGTCACGACTACTATCACTGGCCCGAGCTGAGCCATGTCCAGGCCAGTGATAATAATTGTGAGCTCACTGTCCTGCCGGAAACAGGAAGAAGGCCATAGCACTACTGCCAGCACAAACGCCTTCTCAAACAGCATCTGTCGGACCCCCACCGATTAGATGCTGATGATCTATTCAAAGGATAGATCATAAGTAATAAAAGCTTCAAACTATTTTATTTAATTAATCTTATTATAAATTGACATTTCTACTAAATTTGCAATGCTAAAATGTAAGATACATGTTATCTTCTTGATTGCAGATATGGAAACATGCTTAGCGTGTCCTAAAGATCAATGGTCAAATGGAAGAAGAGATTCCTGCGTTCCAAGACCGATGGAATTTCTGTCTTATGGAGACATGCTGGGGTCATCACTAATTATTATAAATCTTACATTTTGCCTTGTGACTATCGTTGTGTTGTGGATATTTATAAAAAATAAGGATTCTCCAATTGTGAAAGCCAATAACCAGAACCTCAGCTTTATACTTCTCCTCTCACTCATCTTCTCATTCCTATGTCCT
Organism: Rhinella marina; assembly: GCA_900303285.1. NCBI lineage: Eukaryota > Metazoa > Chordata > Amphibia > Anura > Bufonidae > Rhinella > Rhinella marina. The sequence continues at coordinate 24,110 of ONZH01030551.1, forward strand.
CTCTTATTCATTGGACGTCCCTCAGATGTGTCATGTCTTCTTCGACAAGTGGCTTTTGGAATCATTTTTAGTCTTGCAATTTCTTCAGTCTTAGCTAAAACAGTGACTGTAGTCTTGGCTTTCCGAGCCATTAAACCAGGAAGGACACTGAGGCAGTGGATGAAGAGACATCTCTCCACTTCTTTACTTGTTATAGGTTTATCTGGAGAAGTTTTCATCTGTGTCCTCTGGTTGCTTTATTCTCCACCAGTTCTAGATTTTAGCACTGAGATAGAGGTCGGAAAGATAATCTTACAATGTGATGAAGGATCTGCCTTTGCTTTCTACTTGTCTATCGCCTACATTGGATTTCTGGCCATGTTGAGCATTATTGTAGCATTCCTGGCCAGAAAACTTCCAGACACCTTCAATGAGGCTCAGTACATCACCTTCAGCATGCTGGTCTTCTGCAGTGTGTGGATCTCCTTCATCCCGGCCTATCTCAGCACCAAGGGGAAATACATGGTGGCTGTGGAAGTTTTTGCCATCTCCTCTTCCAGTGCTGGACTTCTGGGCTGTATCTTCATTCCCAAATGTTACATTATTCTAATGAGACCAGAACTGAACACAAAGTCCAATATAAGTGTCATAAGAAGACAATGCACAAGAGAATTTTGATTTGTATTTCTTTTTTTTTCTTTTTTTTTTTAATAATTTTATTTCGAAAGATTACTTTACAATAAACTGGAGGTTTTGAACGTACCTCCTTGTATAAAAACATTGGAAGGTTATAAATCTTTATCTGATTAAAGTCATTGCTAAAGGTATTGAAATTACTTAATACATCACGTTTGCATTTGCATTTGTGTTTACTAGTGTTGAGCGAGCATGCTTGGCCGAACTCGCTGTTCAGTCGAGCATGCCTACACTCGGGTCTGCTCGGTGTTCGGCCGAACACCGAGTGTACTCAAGCGCAATGCTCTAGTCTCTTCCCCGCACTGTAATGTTGATTTGTACGCTAATGCGTACGAATTTGTATGTGAATGCGTACGAATTTGTATGCTAATGCATTGGAATTTGTACGCTAATGCGTACGCATTGTGTGCTAATGCATACAAATTCAGTTGATTAGCATACTTTTACGAGTGAAAGGAGTAAAAGAGGAGAAGTCGCAATTCTGACCTTTTTCTATTAACCAGACACCCTCCCCTCTTCCGAAAGGGGGTGCCTGGTTTAGTCCCATTGACTAACATTATGCTCGGGTGCTCAGCCGAGCACTCGAGCAACCCCTAGTGCTCGGCCAGAGCACCCGAGCATACGAGCACAGAGGTGCTCGCTCAACACTAGTGTTTACATTTGTATTTGCATTTACAGTTGCATATGCAGTTGCGTCTGCAGCAGGTCGAGGACTAAAATACAAAACGGAATCCATTGGGGTGTAGTAGTCTCAGATAAACACCTAAATAAAGCACATTATTGAGATCTTGGTGTAAGAGTAGGAAAGGTAGGAGTAGTAAGGCTCAATATTCTGTGTATCGTATTCTAAAGAATTCCTTAGCGCGTTGAACCGAGAGGATTTTCCCATTTCTTATGTTTGTGAGGTGAGTCTAGGGCTCAAGGTGTTTGTATGTTTTCTGTAAAATACCCACGCTTTCCACATTTTGGTAAACTTATGATTAGATCTCATCTCTCATGAGGAAATTTCCTCAAATCTATAAATTTGATCAATCTTTGAGATCCATTGTTCCGTTGGGGGGAGTTCCATAGTGAGACAATGTTTTGGAATTAAGAAACGGGCGGCTGAAATAAGTTGTTTAAAAAGTGCCAAGTTAGGAGAGGGCTCTGGTTTTGTGTGGGTATATACTCAAGAGAGCAATGTCTGGGGACGCCTGGTGTGCAGTGCCACATATTTGGTTTGAAATTTTGAGAACATTTGACGACCACTTGTTGATCTGGGGGCATGACCACCAAATATGGAGAAAGGTTCCGCTTTCCCGGAGGCATCTCCAGCATGTGTCAGAGGCGGATGTTGAGTACAGGCACGTTATATCCGGAGTTTTGTACTATCTGGATACCACTTTATATCCATTCTCCTGTAATCTGACACATCTAGATGAGACATGAGGAGGATAGAATCAATTTCAGTGTTTGTGAATTTGCGGTTCAGATCTTTTTCCCAATTTCTATTAAAGGCAGGGATGGTGTTCGGATAGGGAAGTCGCAATCTATTATACAGTTGTGAAATTAATTTAGAGGGGTGGACGGGGTTATTGATAAGGCTTTCGAATCAGGTCAGAGGGCGGAGGAGCTCCTGTAGCTTTACCTGACGGGCGATATAAGATTTTAAGAAATAAGGAGGGTTAAGGTTTGGTTTATGTATGTTTAATTTCTGACTTAACACATCTAACTTCTGACTTAAGGCATCTTTGGAGTCTTGAAATAAATCTCTTATGAAGATAGTGAAGTTCCTAGACTTAGGGTGAAGACTTTCAAATAGTGCTTTTGGTGCTAGGTGAAATATATCTCTGGCCTGAAGTAGTGGTGAGGGCTGCAGGAAACTATACTGCGTATTTTAAAACCATTTCCAAGCCCTGAGTGTGGATTTTATAAGTGGAGTGAGGTCGGGAGAAGTTTGTGTTAAGGGTTGGGTACTCAGTAATATAGATCTAAATGAGGTGCCCATCAAAGTTTCTTCCATACTAACCCAGGATTTATGTGATGGAGCTCTCAAGCAATCCACTACTCTAGAAAGGAGTATCACTTTCCCATATAGCTCAGGATCAGGGAGGGCAATTCCACCTAAATGTTTTTTCTTAGTCCAAATAAAGGAACTGAATAGGGATCTCAAAGAGTTGAAATAGGAGGTGGGAATTGGTATTGGGAGAACTTGTTGAAGATATGTCAGTTTAGGCAGAACTAGTGAGGTGAGGATGTTTTTTCTCCCTAACCAAGATAGGGTGGGTATGTCTAGGTTTTTAAGGGTGTCAGAGATATTATTTTCAAGAGGGGTGTAGTTTAAGGAGAATAATTCAGAAGCATCTGTGCTTAACTTGATACCCTAGTATGTCAAGGTGGGGGAATCCTAATTAAATGGAGAGTTTTGTCGAAGGCGGGTTTTATGAGATGCTGAAATTCCAGAGCAGATTATCAGAGATTTGCTATGGTTTATCTTAACATTTGAGTAATGGCTATAAGTCTCTAAGTGATGGTAGATCTTTGAGAGGGCTTTATCTTGGTTGCTAATCATCATTAGTATGTCGTCCGCAAAAGCAGCTGTTTTATTTTCTTGATCTCCTAAGGAAATGCCTCTGATGTCCTGGTCCATTCTAATAGTTTGGAAAAGGGGGTAACCTTGACGGGTTCCATTTCTAATTTGGAAGAGATTTGAGATGACATTGTTAACTGTAATGAAGGCGGAAGCATTGAAGTACATTGCTTTGATTGCGGAAAGAAAGGAATTTGGAAATTGTTGTTTGATGAGTACTTGTTCCATGAAGGACTATTTAACTCTATCAAATGCCTTCTCGGCGTAATGTAGTATATTTAAAACTCTAGCTGTGTTGTCTCTGCCTTCTCTTCCTCTGACCAACCTCACCTGATCCCAGTGTATTAGTGCAGGGAGAATATCAGCTAGTTTTTTTGCTAACATTTTAGCAAGGAGTTTCAGGTCCACGTTGAGGAGTGAGATTGGTCTATAGTTAGAGCAAAGGGCGTGGTCTTTACCTTCCTTTGGGAAAAGGGTAATGTGAGCTTTGGTCATTTCTTTACATGGTGGTATATCTTCAAAGGCTTGATTAAAGACCGGGAGTAAGTGAGGTGTCAAAATATGCTGGAAGGCTGAATAATAATAATAAATGGGTAGGCCATCCGGGCCTGGGCTTTTCCCTTTAGGGGACTGTTTGATAGCATTGAAAATTTCATCCTCAGTAAATGGTGTGATGAGTTGAAGTTTCTGGGGTTCTGTTAAGGAGCTTAGTCAACTTTATCGAGATAAGAACAATAGGAACAATAGGAACCCTGACAATTTGGTCTGCATCTAAGTTATATAAAGCTTCATAAAAGTCTCTAAACTGTGTTGTAATTCTGTTAGAATCGTGGATTGTGGAACCGTCATGGACCTTTAAATACAAGACATAGTTATTAGACTTTCTCCTTTTAAGTCTCTGTGTTACATATTTTGATGACTTATTGCCATGAGCAAATATCTTATGTTGTGAGTGAAGGAAATATTTTGCAGATATATTGTTTAAGAGATTTTTAAGTTCTTCTCTGAGATCATTGAGTTCCGTTAAATGGGATTTCAAGAGGGATTGCTTATGTAAGCTTTCTAATTTTTTAATTTTATCATTAAGGGCGTTTATCTGTTTCTCTTTTTTAATATGAGCCCCCAAACTGACGCAGTGGCTCCTTATATATGCTTTGTGAGCATCCCAGAGGGGTTTGGGGCGAGATATCGGGCATAGCTTAATAGAAAAGTATTCTTCTAGCAGTTGGGTAAGGCGAGTTTTTCTTGTAGGATTGCTAAGAAGGTGTTCATTTAGTCTCCAGTTTGAAAATTAATGTTCTTTTTAGGGAGTGGCTATAGAGATGCATACTGGGGAATGGGCTAACAGGAGAATGGTCCCTATATCCGCCCCTGAGAACAGCTGAAGATGCTCCTTAGAGATAAAGAGGTAATCTAATTGTTGATATGAACCATGAACTGCAGAATAATAGGTGTAGTCCGGGGTTGAGGGATGTATCACCCGCCAGGCATCCACCAGATGAACCCTCCAGAAACTAGAGAGGAGAGAACCTAGAGCTTTTTGTGAATGAGGAGTTTTATGTGAGGAGGAGTCTATTAGAGGGTTTAAGACTACGTTCAAGTCACCCCTGAAAATTGTGATACCTTCTTTGAAGGAGTCTAACTTATTTATAAAAGTCTTGAGCCATGAGATTTGTTTACAGTTGGGTGTGTATACGTTTATGAACGTATAGCAGTGTGCACCTATTTTGCCTTTGAGCATTTTATATCTCCCATCTGTGTCAAATGATTGGTCTAGTAGTTGAAAGGGAAGTTTCTTGTGAAAAACTATGCTCACTCATCTAGAGTTAGCTGAGTGTGAACCGCTATGATACCAATGTGAATAATAGAAGTAAGATAGATTAGGGTAATGATTAAACTTAAAGTGTGTTTCTTGAAGGAAGATCACGTTAGCTCTGTTTATTTTCAGCAAGCGAAATACCTGTCGCCTCTTTGAGGGTGAGTTTAGTCCTCTAACATTATAGGAGGCAACTTTGATGTCAGCTATATTCAGGCTCAAAAGGAACAGAGGTAGCTAAGTTATGAGTGTTAAAGAGTGAGATTTGTGAGTTAAAGAACATCAGGTACTCATCCTCTCGGTCCAGGAGTCGAATAAAGACCCCAATTTCAGATTCCTCGACCTGCTGCAAGTTTTCCAACGATAACCTGTATATCATGAAGAAACATAGAATATCAGAACATATAAAACAAATAAGAAAATGTGAAAAACATTGATAACAAAAGAAAGGGGGACCAATGCTCTGCCTAGGGAAGGCTGGGTGAAAACCTGGAAACCTCAGAAAATGATGGAAACACCACGGAAATGGACAGGAAACAGCAGGGGCAGCATGCATGGATGCCTCTGAGGCTGCCTAATCCCACCATTACCCCAAATTCTCAGGCAACAGCCTGGTGGTTACCCTCATGGCAATTGTGCTCGCCCAGACCAAGAAAGGCGAGGCACATGCCCATCACATGTTAGGGAAGCACCCAACTAGGTGCAACGAAGGTCCATCACCGCCTGCAGGTGACACCACTGCTCATGCTGGCACTGCTGTGCTATCCCCCGCCCCACGATGCAGGCATAAGCCTGACACAGCATGGTGACAGCGTAGTGACACCAACAAGTGACCAAGCTAGATTGAGGTAGCAGTCAAATGTCTGTAGGTGAGCCTCCCAAAAATTTGTTTTGGAGTGTCCGAAGTTGACCCTCCTAAACAATTGTTTAGGAGTGTCTGTAGCTGACCCTTCTGTAAAATATTTTTTTTTGTTTTTCCTGTTATTAGTTTATGTACAACACATGGCTGGCATGGTGGGAATATATAGGTTTTGCGTCACAGACGGTCCACTGCACCGTTACATTTTCTTCATCATTGCCAATTACTTTTTCACCAACTGTTGTCTGGCAATGATAAAGGGGAAGGTGAATCCACTGCCGAAGAAAAGTGTCATCCTCCTACAATTCTACACTTGTTCTCAATTGAAAAGGGGATGTTCTAGCCGTGGCCTTCCTCATAGTGGCCGCTTCTGCGGATGACAGAGGTGATGTACCTACAGACAGCCTGACCGAACACGATGGCAGACGGGGAGACACTCCCTCATGTAAAATTGTTTTGGAGTGTCTGCGGTTGACCCTCCTGTAAAATAGTTTTCTCATATTTTTTGTTTTTCCTGTTATTAATTTATGTACAACCCATGGCTGGCATGGTGGGAATATATAGGGAAGCACCCAACTAGGTGCAACGAAGGTCCATCACCCATGCCCATGCTGGCACTGATCTCCTATCCCCAGCCACACGATGCAGGCATAAGCCTGACACAGCATGGCGGTGACACCAACAAGTGACCAAGTTAGATGAGGTAACAGGTGAGCCACCCAAAAATTTAGCCTGACGCAGCATGGCGGTGACAACAGAGTGACCGAGTTAGACTGAGGTAGCAGGAGGTGAAGCACGGATAGTAATTCGAAGGTGGAGGAGGAGGGGTTAGAGGAAGTGGCATAGTAATTCTGAGAAACCGTGAACGAGGTAGGCCCCGCAATCCTCCAAGTGGGCAGTACATGAGTGGCCCCAGGGTCAGACTCGGTCAGAGTATGTGAAATGCTCAGGGTGGCCGAACGCCGGGCTCGACGGTGGACCCGTTTCGGGTTATCGATTGTCGAAATGTTGGCTTACATCAAGTTTAGTATCTGTTCTTATCAGTTGCTGTGGCTGTTGGTGGTAAAGTAGTGAGCATAGCTGCTTCCCAAGCAGTTGACCCGGGTTCGATTCCCGTCTCGCATTATGTGGCCCTCTGGAAAAATTGTTTGGAGAGAGGGCCTGTAGGCAGATCTCTGGAAAAATTGTTTGGAGAGAGGGCCTGTAGATGGACCTCCGGAAAAATTGTTTAGAGAGAAGGTCTGTAGGTGGACCTCCAGAAAAATTATTTAGAGAGAGGGCCTGTAGGTGGACCTCCGGAAAAATTGTTTGAAGAGTGGGCCTGTAGGGGGCCCTCCTGAAAAATTGTGGTAAAAGAGTGCCAGTTGGACCTCTAAAAAATGGCTTTTTTTGGTCAACGTTAGGCAAAGACGACAAGGAGGAGGAGGAGGAGTAGGAGGAGTAGAGAAGAGGAATCGGATACATAAGTAATGTAAATCTTTAGCTACTTTCCCCCGGAGGAGATTTAAATTCCGGTGAAATCCAGGCTTTGTTCATTTTAATAAGCGTCAGCCTGTCAGCGCTGTCAGTTGACAGGCGTATACGCTTATCGGTGATGACGCCACCAGCTGCACTGAATACCCGCTCTGACAGCACGCTAGCGGCAGGGCAGGCCAGCACCTCCAAGGCGTACAGCGCCAGTTCAGGCCACGTGTCAAGCTTAGAAAACCAGTAGATGTATGGAGCAGAGTGATCGGTCCGGACGTTGGTATGGTCAGCTAGGTACTCCCTCACCATCTTTCTGTAGAGCTCCCCCCTACCCTGCCTAGACTTGGGACAGGTGACAGTGTCTTGCTGGGGTGACATAAAACTGGCAAAGGCCTTGGAGAGCGTTCCCCTGCCAGTGCTGGACAAGCTGCCTGCTCGCCTCCTCTCCCCCGCTACTTGGCCCACAGAACCATGCCCTCTGCCGCTAGCGGTGTCAGATGGGTAGGATTGTTTTAGCTTGTGCACCAGGGCCTGTTGATATTGATTCACTCTCATACTCCTTTCCTCTACAGGGATGAGAGTGGAAAGGTTCAGCTTGTACCGTGGGTCCAGGAGAATGAACACCCAGTAATCGGTGTTTGAAAAAATGCTTCTAACATGAGGGTCACGGGATAGGCAGCCTAACATGAAGTCTGCCATGTGTGCCAGAGTCCCAACACGCAAGAATTCCCTCTCCTCACTGGCCTGACTCTCCATTTCCTCCCCTTCCTCCAAGTCATCTTCTTCAGCCCATACACTCTCAAGAGTTAAGAAGGACTGAGCACTGGTACCCTCTTCTGTCTTGCCGACATTCTCCTCCTCTTCCTCCTCATCCCCCTCCTCCGATACGTGCTGAGAAACAAACCGGAGGGTGCTCTGGCTATCAAGCATCGTATCTTCCTCCACCGTCTCTTGTGACAAGCGCAAAGCATCCGACTTGATGCTGAGCAGTAAGTTTTTCAGCAGGCAAAGCAGCGGGATGGTGAGGCTGATAATGGCGGCATCGCCGCTGACCATCTGTGTTGACTCCTCAAAGTTGCTCAACACCTGGCAGATATCAGACATCCACGTCCACTCCTCATTGTAGACTTGAGGAAGCTGACTGACCTGACTACCAGTTCTGGTGGAAGTTGACATCTGGCAGTCTACAATCGCTCTGCGCTGCTGGTAAACTCTGGATAACATGTTTAATGTCGAGATACAACAATAAAAAGAAATTGTTATATATGGCGATAGCTGCACTACTAGTGCCAGTCAGCCCAGCCAGGAGACAAAAAAAATGTCTTGTAGCCCTTAGGGCTCTTTTGAGATCACTCCTGCCTAACAGAGAACTAAATCCAGGCCCTAAAACTCTCCCTGAAACGCAGCAGCTCTGTACCTAACGACATCCAGACGTCATCTGAGCCGAGCACCGCGGACAGTCACTAATATATTCCAGGGTCACCTGATCAGGCCAGCCAACTCCTGCTATCGACATGTAAGGGCCCAACGTGATGCTGGGTGTACTGCAGAGTCTTCTGGCTTGTGATTGGCTGAGTTTATAGGCACCAAAAATTCAAAATGCGGGAGATGCCATTTCCTCGAGCATGGCGAGATACTCGTCCGAGCAGAGAGCACTTACGAGTACCGTAATACTCGAACGAGCACCAAGCTCGGATGAGCATGCTCGCTTATCTCTAATTACAATATATGTGCTTTTGAAGCTCTATAATAACAGAGGACCCAGCACTGAACCTTGGGGTCACCACTTATATCCAGGGACCGTTGTGAATAGGAGTAATTGACCACAACTCTCTGGACATGGTCCTTCAGACTATACTTTTCAAGTCTATAGACTAGAGATGAGCTAATCTATTCACCGCTTCGAAGATTCGATACGAATCAACGCAATTTTCTACTCCGTAGCGAATCCAGATTTTTGGAGATTCGATTAGTTTGAATCTTAAATGTTCTTAAACCTTTGTATGCATATGCTACGTACTTGTCTGAGGAATTGCACGCTAATGCTACATTTAAGTAATTTATACGCTGATGCGTACAAATTCAGTTAATTAGCAAAGTTTTACTGTACGTTTGTTATTCGTGCGGAAATATATAGGCGGCAAAAAGCCCGGGAAGAAAGCATTCACCTGACCTAGTGGGAAGTGCTTTGCTCTGATTGGCTCAGGCTCAGTTAGCCAGCGACATAAGTTGTGCTGCAACTGCTGAGACGAGCAGAAGCACTGTCTGTGAAGTTCTGAAAGACAGAGAACTGTTTTCTTCAAATAGTGGGACAATTGTTCTGGGCATCCATAATGCAGAGCAGAGCAGTGCTTACGGCCAGGGGCAATACATGTCCTTTAAAGCCCACTGGCTGAATGTTTTTACTGGCAGCGAGGCAGCCTCCACGCACGTTCCAGCCAGGATTGCAGACCACCACACACCTATCTGCTCCCTCCTTCACCTCCACGGGCAGTCCACCTGCAGGAGCATCAGGGCAGAGCGTTGACTCCCCTCCTTCCTTCCACATGTGCCATGTTAAATGCTGCCATGCTGTGTTTGATTTAATCTGTCTTGGCCGCACCAGCCACACAGGCCAGCGCTTGCTGAATCACAGCAAGCAGCAAGTAGCACGCTGGCTATTTCCCCGCCAGCTGGAAGTGGGCAAGGTTGTGAGTGACAATGGCAGAAATATAGAGGCAGCGCTGAACCTGGGGCAATTCACGTATGCTCCTGTATGGCACATGTACTAAATCTAGTGGTTTAGAGATTTCTGAAAACATTCACTGGCCTGCGCACAGTGCTGGCAAAGTCATGGAAGCTTTGCACTCATTTGAGTCACTCTTATGTGTCCCACAACACTCTGATAGACTTACAGTGGCAAAACAGTCGTCTGCCACACCGGATGATAGATGTAGGAGGAGGATGAGGAGCTTCAGGTAGAGGAGGGGGGGAGGAGGATTTTGATGATGAACAGGAGGAGGAGGAGACACAGCTGGAGGAGCTGGAGGATGACAATGACACCTTCAGTGACGCTCAAGTGTCTCAGAGAGAGGCTGAGACAGAAATAACCGGCTCCTCGGGCACGCTGGCCAGGATGGCGAGCTGTATGCTCACATGCTTACAGAGTGACAGGCGTATCGTAAAAATAAGGCAGACGAATACTGGCTTGTGATGCTTCTGGACCCACGGTATCAACATGGGGGATTGTTTTCCTCCCCAGGAAAGGGAGGAGAAATTAGCTTCATACCAGGAGAAGCTATGTACTAACCTGGCCACAGCTTTCAGCCAGCCTCAGCCTGCTGCCAGCATCTCTGAAAGGGAGGTCCGGCAGAGTCACCCACCTCCTGCCACAACCAGCAGCAGCCAGTTAAGCCTCATGAGTATGATGCAAAAAGTTTTTTCAGCCTCCCAACAGGCGCAGCCAAGTGAGCAGGCCCAGACCACTCGCCTCAACAAACAGGTTCAGGCTTACCTGCAGTCTAGCTCACAAAGCCTCTTTTCAGACCCCCTGGACTTCTGGGCAGTCAGAATAAAGCAGTGGCCGGAACTGTCCCACTATGCACTAGGGCTTCTTTCCTGCCCAGCCTCAAGTGTCATGTCAGAGAGGGTCTTTATCGCCGCTGGGGGGTGGTGACACCCAAGCCGACCAAACTGTCACCTGGCAGTGTCCAAAAAAAACCTTTATAAAAATGAATCAAGGCTGGATTACCTCCGATTTTCATACTCCTCTTGCTGAGGCAGATGATTAGATCAGGCCTGGTAAGCCAAAATAGTCCGAGTGTCTTCCCGCTGTTGCAGTCTGCCGGCACATAAAGTTGCATGCTAAATATCTCGTGTCATGGGCTGTGCGAACCAGAACTCCCCAAACCAAAACTCCTAAATTTTATTAAAATTCAAAAACTGTTGTCTACCTCCACCTCCGTTTTCAACATTAGCACTTAGCAGGCGATCAGCTGTTGTTATACACCGTTCTTAGTTCTATTTAGTATTTGTAAATGTGTTTTGGAGCCTTTCCTCCAAAAAATAAATAAATAAAAAATTTACAAAAATAGAAAAAAATTAAAAAGGTTTTAAAAAAATAAAATTGTTACACTGTTGCCTACTTCTGTCTCCTGTTACAAGTTACTTTAGCGGAGATTGTTATCCTCCACCGCAGTTTGTCATATTTACTATTCACTGTCTGCTGATATACCTCGTCCCCTACTACTACTGTCCGTTGCACCCATGAACAGTCCATATATAATTTTCACTGCCTATCTCTACAAGGTGGAATGTTTATAGTCTTGTTGTCCAAACAAGCCAAGCCTTTTTCTCTTACTGTAATCTGTGAACCGGAGTATTAATGCTTTGGCCTGAAGACAACCTGTGTTCATTTAGATTGGAAAATGTCCTTGGGACAATTTTTGGAGGCTCAGGCCTAAACAGACATTCCTTCACATGAATGCGGGCTCTGGCCTATGCACAATTTTTGGAGGTTCCGGCCTACACAGACATCCCTAATACCGGCTCTGGCCTAGGCACAATTTTTCGAGGCTTCAACCTAAGCATCTACCCCTGTCTTCTTCACACTATGTCAGAAAGGTGCTAAAGGTTTAAAAAACAATTAAAACACATGTTTTAGAAGAATAATTTTTGTAAAATAAATAATAACGTTCAACAAAAAATAAATAAAGAAAAAAAAATTTAAAAAAATGTTATGCCAGCCTTTGACGACGTCTGGCCACCATCGCCTGCAGCTCTCGGAGCTCCGGCTGCAGGCCGCGAATAAGCCGGGAGGCTGCATGGAGCCTGGTGTCAAAGCGACATAAGGCTGCCTCCACCTCAAAGTCAGTGGGGATATCTGTAGGGGTGGAAACAGTAATATAATTAGTATGATCGAGTTAAAGGGGTTGTCCCATGAAAAAAATTCTAAACTTTCAAACCAGCACCTGGATAATACTTTAGCAATTGCATGTCTTTAAATATTTGTTATATGTACTGGAACGAGTTATTCAGTGACATGTATCTGTATTGAGCCTTTTTTTTTCTTTGAACTGCTCACTGAGAAGGCCACACATGGTCCGTTTGGGGTTTGTACTTACTATACACCCATACTGCGTGGTCTTCCCATGGTCCTGGGGAAAACTGCTCCCTGACGGTTGGAGCTACAAAAGATAAAACATAAATTTAGCTTTTATTTTGATGACAGAAGGTCCACCCATTACACTTTTTATTTTACCTACCTTCTACCTCTGGAAGTTGGGCTGGTGGTGTTGGAGGGGCAGGTGGGGTCCTCTCTCGCTGTTGAGAAGGGTGAGAGGGGCTCCTCTCTGGTGCAGCAGCTGTCAAAAATCATTAAGCAATGGCATTACATTCAACTCTAATAAACAGTTGTAGCTTCTGATGTTGATACATCTGAACAGTTTGGGGCTGGATCCCATTGCTAACCACTAGTGCTCTTATATCACTGCAGCTGCACTCCCACATAGCCTGGATTAAAAATAAATTAAATATGTTTACACTTACTAGAAGCTGCAGGTACTGTAGGGGCCGTCCTGCCTCGACGCTGGCGGTGACCGCGGTGACGCCATTGTTCACGGTGCTCTGCAACATAAATCCGTACACAATTGTTATGATGACTGTTTTACTACTAACACTGTATACTACTATGAAGATATTATGAAGATATATATCTTATCCATTATTTTTCTTTTAAATGGGTATTTATCACGATTAGTGATGAGCGAATCGAAGCGGCAATAGTCGTGATTCGCACGAATATTGCCCGCTTCAGCTCGGCTCGGCATCCCGAGGCAGCGCGGACTCGTGATTATTCGTGCGTCACTGCCAGTTTGAAATGCCCATTTTTTTCAGCCAATCAGCATCAAAGGGAAGCCTGTGGGAACGCCTGCTGTGATGTAACAGCCCCTATACCTCCCCAGCAGTGATTGGCTGGCAGTGACATGTGACCTGAATTTACATAAGGTAGGGACCTGCAGCACCAGCCTCATTGTGCTTTTGGAAGGAGAAGAGACAAACATTGTTAGCTAGTGTAGTGTGTGCAGCAAGCAGTTAGGAGTTAGGATAGGAAGCCCCAACAGTCTTTTTAAAGACTAATTGATTCTGTGAAGAAAACTATACAGTATAT
>ONZH01030552.1:0-13443 GCA_900303285.1 Rhinella marina
GGGGTAAGATGGAGAAGGGTGCGGAGGGGCGGGGTAAAGGAGAAGGGTGAAGAGGGGGAGGGTAAGATGGAGAAGGGTGGGAGGAGCGGGGTAAGATGGAGAAGGGTGAAGAGGGGGGTAAGAAGAAGAAGGGTGCGAAGGGGCGGGGTTAAAGATGGAGAAGGGTGTGGAGGGGCGGGGTAAGATGGAGAAGGATGTGGAAGGGGTGGGGTAAGATGAGAGGGTGAAGAGGGGGAGGGAGGGTGCGGCGGGGTAAGATGAGAAGGGTGTGAGGGGGCGGAGTAAGATGGAGAAGGGTGTGAGGGGGCGGAGTAAGATGGAGAAGGGTGCGAAGGGAAGGCGGGGTAAAGATGCGAAGAAGGGTGTAGAGGGGGCGGGTAAGATGGGAGAAGGATGTGCGAGGGGCGGGTAAGATGGAGAAGGTGCGGAGGGGCGGGTAAGATGGAGAAGGGTCGGGGGGAGCGGGGTAAGATGGACGGAGGGGCGGCGGAAGGGGGAGGGGTAGAAGAAGAAGGTGCGAAGGGGCGGGGTAAGATGGAGACGGGTGAAGAGGGGGGCAGGGTAAGACGGAGAAAGGGCAGAGGGGGCGGGGTAAGACGTGTGCCGGTGAGAGGGGGCGGGTAGATGGAGACGAGTGAAGAGGGGGCAGGGTAAGACGGAGAAGGGAGCAGAGGGGGCGGAGTAAGATGGAAAGGGTGTGGAGGGGGCGATGGAGAAAAGGGTAGGAGGGGGCGGGGTAAAGATGGAGAAGGATGGGAGGGTGCGGAGGGGCGGGGTAAGATGAAGGGTGCGGATGGGGGCGGTAAGGAAGGGTGTGGGGGGCGGGGTAAGATGGAGAAGGTGGGAGGGGCGGGGTAAGATGGAGAAGGGTGACGAGGGGGGGTAAGATGGAGAAGGGTGAAGAGGGGGAGGTAAGATGGAGAAGGGTGCGGAGGAGGCGGTAGATGGAGAAGGGTGTGAAAGTAGGAGAAGAGGGGAGGGTAAGATGGAGAAGGGTGGGGTAAGATGAAGGGATGAGGGGGAGGGGTAAGATGGAAAGGTGACGGGTAAGATGGAGAAGGGTGATGAGAAGGAGGGAAGGGATGGGTAAGATGGAGAAGGGTGGATAGGGGTGGGGGTAAGAGATGGAGAAGGGTGAAGAGGGGGAGGGGTAAGATGGAGAAGGGTGCGGAGGAGGCGGGGTAAGATGGAGAAGGGTGAAGGGGGGAGGGAAAGGAAGTGGGCGGGGTAAAGATGGAGAAGGGTGTGGAAGATGGAGAAGGGTGTGGAGGGGGCGGGGTGAGATGAAGGGTGTGGAGGGGGCGGAGTAAGATGGAGAAGGGAGCAGAGGGGGCGGGGTAAGGAGATGAGAAGGCGTGAAGGGGCGGGGTAAATGGAGATGTGGAGAAGGGAAGGAGAGGGGGCGGGGTAAGATGAAGAGGGTGCGAAGGGGGCGGGGTAAGATGTGTGGAAAGATGGAGAAAGGATGTGAGGGGCGGGGTAAGATGGAGACGGTGAAGAGGGGGGGGGGTAAGATGGAGACGAGTGAAGAGGGGCAGGGTAAGACGGAGAAGGGAGCAGAGGGGCGGGGTAAGATGGAGAAGGGTGCGGAGTAAGATGGAGGGTGTGGAGGGGGCGGGGGTAAGATGGAGAAGGGTGCGGAGGGGGCGGGGTAAGATGGAGAAGGTGCGGAGGGGGTGGGTAGATGGAGAAGGGAGCAGAGGGGGTGGGGTAAGATGGAGAAGGGTGCGGAGTAGATGGAGAAGGGTGCGGAGGGGGCGGGTAAGATGAAGGTGTGGAGGGGCGGTAAGTGGAGAAGGTGCGGAGGGGCGGGGTAAGATGGAGAGTGTGGAGGGAGCGGGTAAGATGGAGAAGGGTGCGGAGTAAGATGGAGAAGGGTGCTGAGGGGGCGGGTAAGATGAAGGGTGGAGGGGGCGTAAGATGGAGAGGGTGCGGAGGGCGGGGTAAGATGGAGAAGGATGTGGAGGGGGCGGGGTAAGATGGAAAGGGTGAAGAGGGGGAGGGGTAAGATGGAGAAAGGGTGCGGAGGGGGCGGGGTAAGATGGAGAAGGGTGAAGAGGGGGAGGGGTAGATGGAGAAGGGTGTGGAGGGGGCGGGTAAGTAGGAGAAGGGTCGGAGGGGGAGGGGTAAGATGGAGAAGGGTGCGGGTAGATGGAGAAGGGGATGAGGGGGAGGGTAAGATGGAAGGGTGAAGAAGGGGTAAAAGGGGGCGGGGAAAGATGGAGAAGGGTGTGGAGGGGGCGGGTAAGATGGAGAAGGGTGTGGAGGGGTGGGGTAAGATGGAGAAGGGTAGGAAGATGGAGAAGGATGTGGAAGGGGTGGGGTAAGATGAGAAGGGTGCGGAGGGGCGGGTAGATGGAGAAGGGTGAAGAGGGGAGGGGTAAGATGGAGAAGGGTGCGGAGGAGGCGGGTAAGATGGAGAAGGGTGATGAGGGGAGGGGTAAGATGGAGAAGGGTGCGGAGGAAGCGGGGTAGATGGAGAAGGTGAAGAGGGGGAGGGGTAAGAAGAAGAAGGGTGCGAAGGGGGCGGGGTAAGATGGAGAAGGGTGTGGAGGGGGCGGGGTAAGATGGAGAAGGGTGTGGAAGGGGTGGGGTAATGGAGAAGGGTGCGGAGGGGCGGGTAAGATGGAGAAGGGTGAAGAGGGGGAGGGTAAGATGGAGAAGGGTGGCGAAGGGGGCGGGGTAAGATGGGAAGGGTGTGGATTAAGTGGAGAAGGTGTGGAGGGGGCGGAGTAAGATGGAGAAGGGTGTGGAGGGGCGGATTAAGATGGAGAAGGGTGTGGAGGGGGCGGAGAAGATGGAGAAGGGTGCGAGGGGCGGGGTGAGATGAAGGGTGTGGAGGGGGCGGTAAGATGGAGAAGGAGCAGAGGGGGCGGGGTAAGATGGAGAAGGGTGGGAGGGCGGAGTAAGATGAGAAGGGTGAAGAGGGGGGGGAAGGGAGAAGGGTGCGGGGAAGATGGAGAAGGTGATGAGGGGAGGGGTAAGATGGAGAAGGTGCGGAGGGCGGGGTAGATGGAGAAGGTGAGAGGGAGGGTAGATGGAGAAGGGTGCGAAGGGGGGGGTACGGAGAGAAGGGAGAAGGGTGTGGAGGGGGCGGAGTAAATGGAGAAGGTGCGGAGGAGGCGGGGTAAGATGGAGAAGGGTGAAGGGGAGGGGTAAGATGGAGAGGGTGCGGAGGAGGCGGGTAAGATGGAGAAGGGTAAGAGGGGGGGTAAGAAAAGAAGGGCGAAGGCGGGGTAAGATGGAAGATGGAGAAAGATGGTGGAAGGGTGCGAAGGTGGGGGGGCGGGTAAGATGGAGAAGGGTGCGGAGGGGGGGTGAAGATGAAGGGTTGGAGGGGGGGAGTAGATGGAGAAGGGAGCAGAGGGCGGGTAAGATGGAGAAGGGTGTGGAGGGCGGAGTAAGATGGAGAAGGGAGCAGAGGGGCGGGGTCGATGAGAAGGGAGAGGGGGCGGAGGGGGGTGCGAAGGGGCGGGGTAAGGGAGAGGGGTGGAGGGGGCGGGGTAAGATGGAGAAGGGTGCGGAGGGGGCGGGGTAAGATGGGAAGGGTGCGGAGGGGGGGGTAAGATGGAGAAGGGTGCGGGGGGGCGGGTAAATGGAGAAGGTGCAAGGGGCGGGGTTAGATGGAGAAGGATGTGGAGGGGGCGGGGTAAGATGGAGAAGGGTGAAGAGGGGGAGGGTAAGATGGAGAAGGGTGCGAGGGGGCGGGGTTAAGATGAGAAGGGTGTGGAGGGGCGAGAAGATGGAAAGGGTGTGGGGGGCGGAGTGATGGAGAAGGGTGTGGAGGGGGCGGAGATGGAAGGGTGGGAGGGGCGGAGAAGATGGAGAGGGGCGGGGGCGGGGTATGGAGAAGGGTGGGGGGGGGGGTAAGATGAGAAGGGTAAGATTGCGAAGGGGGCGGGGTAAGGATGGGAAGAAGAAAGGAAAGGGGTGGGTAAGATGGAGAAGGGTGCGAAGGGCGGGGTAAGATGGAGAAGGGTGTGGAGGGGCGGGTAGATGGAGAGGGTGTGGAGGGGGCGGTAAGATGGAAGGGTGTGATGATGAGAAAGGGTGCGAGTAGATGGAGAAGCGGAGTGAGATGAGAGGGGCGGTAAGATGGCGGGGTAAGATGGAGAAGGGTGTGGAGAAGATGGAGTGTGATGGAGGGGCCGGGGATGGAGAGACGGAGAAGGGAGCGGAAGATGGGAAGCAGAGGGTGGAGAAGGGTTAGTAGATGAGAAGGGTGCAGAGAGGGGTAAGATGGAGTAAGATAAAGAAGGGTGCGGAGGGGCGGGGTAATTGGAGAAGGGAGCAGAGGGGGCGGGGTAAGGCAGAGGGGGCAGGGTAAGATGGAGAAAGGTGCAGAGGGGAGGTAAGTGGAGAAGGGAGCAGAAGGGCGGGGTAAGATGGAGAAGGGAGCAGAGGGGGTGGGGTAAGATGGAGAAAAGGTGCAGAGGGGGAGGGGTAAGATGGAGAAGGGTGCAGAGGGGGAGGGGTATGGAGAAGGGTGCAGAGGGGCGGGGTAAGTGGAGAAGGGTGCGGAGGGGTGGGTTAAGATGGAGAAGGGTGCGAAGGGGCGGGTAAAGATGGAGAAGGGTGCGGAGAAGATGGAGAAGGGTGCGGAGGGGGCGGGGTAAGATGGAGAAGGGGCAGGGGGGCGGGGTAAGATGGAGAAGGAGCAGAGGGGGGGGGTAAGATGAAGAAGGTGCGAGGGGCGGGGTAGATGGAGAAGGGTGCGAAGGGGGCGGGGTAAGATGGGAGAAGGGTGTGGAGGGGGCGGGGTGAGATGGAGAAGGGGTGAGATGGAGGGGCGCGGGGTGAGAGGAGAAGGGTGCGGAGGATGGGAAGCGGAGGGGGCGGGGTTTACCTGTGGCTGAGGGTCAGACCACAGAAGGTCGCACATTGGTCCTGTAGAAATAAAGATGGCGGTGAGACTTATGTGACAGGAGACTCAATGGCGGCCGCGCTGCTCCTGCCAATCATGTGACATCACGGGACCAACCTGAGTCGGGTGGCTGCCGATTCCGCTCAATATTTCGAATCTGATCCAAGGTGACGCCGTCCTCGGAGAAGAGACCTCCGTGCATGATCTGAGGAGAGGGGGACAGGCTGAATCAGACACCAGGTAAACCATGATGGGAGTAGTAGTGGAAGAGCTGGGGACTGGCTGCACGCATTGTAATGGGGCTCCTGCTCCTTGGAGCTGAGTGGCAGTGGCCCCTGGGGGCCCGGACTCTCACCAGGACGCGCTGATTGATGCACATGGCCAGCGGCAGCCACTGGAAGACCTCGCTGAAGAGCTGGAACATCTGGGCCGAGTACTTCGCCTTCACTTCTCCCTCAAACCCGTACATCTGGTTCATGGTGTCCGTCTCGTGATTCCCTGTGGAGAAAACCCAAAAATCAGAAAAATACTCACACCCCGAAGTATTACTACAAATCATCATCCCGTCATCAGGGGAAGGAATACCCTCATCAGGCATCGCAGCAAATATTTCATCATCAGATGTCCAGTGTCCGGTCACACTCCGGGCGTCAGCGTATTACACACCACGAGCGGAGTAATACCGTGTCAGCAGTACCTACATCGCGGAGAGTACCGCATCTAATCCGTGTCAGCGGAGTAATACCGCCAGCGTGTTGTCAGCGGAGTAATACCGCATCCGTGTCAGCGGAGTAATACCGCATCCGTGTCAGCGGAGTAATACCGCATCCGTGTCAGCGGAGTAATACCGCATCCGTGTCAGCGGAGTAATACCGCATCCGTGTCAGCGGAGTAATACCACATCCGTGTCAGCGGAAGTAATACCACATCCGTGTCAGCGGAGTAAACCGTGTGTCAGCGGAGTAATACCACATCCGTGTCAAGCGGAGTAATCCACATCCGCGTCAGCGGAGTAATCCATATACCATCCGTGTCAGCGGAGTAATACTACATCCGTGGTCAGCGGAGTATACTACATTCCGTGTCAGCGGAGTAATCACATCCGTGTCAGCGGAAGTAATACTACATCCGTGTCAGCGGAGTAATACACATCCGTGTCAGCGGAGTAATACCACATCCGTGTCAGCGGAGTAATACTACATCCGCAGCGGTGTCAGCGGAGTAATACCACATCCGTGTCAGCGGAGTAATACTACACATCCGTGTCAGCGGAGTAATACCACATCCGTGTCAGCGGAGTAATACTAATCCGTGTCAGCGGAGGTAATACCAATCCGTGTCAGCGGAGTAATACCACATCCGTGTCGCGGAGTAATACTACATCCTACATCCGTGTCAGCGGAGTAATACCACATCCGTGTCAGCGGAGTAATACCACATCCGTGTCAGCGGAGTAACATCCGTTGTCAGCGGTAATACCACATCCGTGTCAAGCCACATCCGTGTCAGCGATAATACCACATCCGTGTCAGCCGGTAGTACTACTACATCCGTGTCAGCGGAGTAATACCACATCCGTGTCAGCGGAGTAATACCACATCCGTGTCAGCGGAGTAATACACAATTACCGTGCAGCGGAGTCCACATCCGTGTCAGCGGAGTAATACCACATCCGTCAGCGGAGTGTCAGCGGAAGTAATACCACATAATACATCCGTGTCAGCGGAGTAATACTACATCCGTGTCAGCGGAGTATACACATCCGTGTCAGCGGAGTTAATACACTACCGTGTCAGCGGAGTAATACCACATCCGTGTCAGCGGAGTAATACCACATCCGTGTCAGCGGAGTAATACCACATCCGTGTCAGCGGAGTAATACCACATCCGTGTCAGCGGAGTAATACCACATCCGTGTCAGCGGAGTAATACCACATCCGTGTCAGCGGAGTAATACCACATCCGCGTCAGCGGAGTAATATTACATCCGTGTCGGTGCAGGGTGTAACATTACTTGCACTTACCTCGCAGCAGATGGAAGTGTGCCGGATACAGCAGTTTGAAGCCGCAGAGCGTCACAATCACTTCCACAGAGAACGATCCACGATCTACAAAGTCACCATTAAATATCTGGACAGAGCTCAGGAGACGAGAGGAGAATCCGGAGATCACACTGCTCACTACACAGAGGAATCTGGGGATCACACTGCTCACTACACAGAGGAATCTGGGGATCACACTGCTCACTACACAGAGGAATCTGGGGATCACACTGCTCACTACACAGAGGAATCTGGAGATCACACTGCTGAGGAATCTGGGGACACACTGCTCCCTATACAGAGGAATCTGGGGATCACACTGCACACAGAGGAATCTGGGATCACACTGCTCACTACACAGAGGAATCTGGGGATCACACTGCTCACTACACAGAGAATCTGGGGATCACACTGGAGGAATCTGGGATCAACTGCTCACACACAGAGGAATCTGGGGATCACACACTGCTCACTACAACAGAGGAATCTGGAGATCACACTGAGACTCACTACACAGAGGAATCTGGAGATCACACTGCTCACACTACACAGAGGAATCTGGGGATCACACTGCTCACTACACAGAGGAATCTGGAGAATCACACTGCTCACTCTGGGATCACTGCTCACTACACAGAGGAATCTGGGGATCACACTGCTCACTACACAGAGGAATCTGGAGATCACACTGCTCACTACACAGAGGAATCTGGAGATCACACTGCTCACTACACAGAGGAATCTGGGGATCACACTGCTCACTACACAGAGGAAATCTGGAGATCACACTGCTCACTACACAGAGGAATCTGGGGATCACACTGCTCACTACACAGAGGAATCTGGGGATCACACTGCTCACTACACAGAGGAATCTGGGGATCACACTGCTCACTACACAGAGGAATCTGGGATCACAGTGCTCACTACACAGAGGAATCTGGGGATCACACTGCTCACTACACAGAGGAACTCTGGGATCACACTGCTCCCTATACAGAGGAATCTGGGGATCACAATGCTCACTACACAGAGGAATCTGGGGATCACACTGCTCACTACACAGAGGAATCTGGGGATCACACTGCTCACTACACAGAGGAATCTGGGGATCACACTGCTCACTACACAGAGGAATCTGGGGATCACACTGCTCAACTACACAGAGGAATCTGGGAGATCACACTGCTCCCTATACAGAGGAATCTGGGGATCACACTGCTCCCTATACAGAGGAATCTGGGGATCACACTGCTCCCTATACAGAGGAATCTGGGGATCACACTGCTCCCTATACAGAGGAATCTGGGGATCACAGTGCTCACTACACAGAGGAATCTGGGGGATCACAATGCTCACTACACAGAGGAATCTGGGGATCACACTGCTCCCTATACAGAGGAATCTGGGGATCACAATGCTCACTACACAGAGGAATCTGGGGATCACACTGCTCACTACACAGAGGAATCTGGAGATCACACTGCTCACTACACAGAGGAATCTGGGGATCACACTGCTCACTACACAGAGGAATCTGGAGATCACACTGCTCCCTATACAGAGGAATCTCGGATCACACTGCTCCCTATACTGAGGAATCTGGGGATCACACTGCTCCCTATACTGAGGAATCTGGGGATCACACTGCTCCCTATATCGGGGGAGGAGGACAGAGGCACAGGCTCCCCCTGCAGGCTGGTAAGTGCACCCTCTGCTCCCAGGTGAAGGATACATAAGGGTTGCTCTCAGACGGGAGGCCGTTCAGATGGAAAATGTTCATGAGGTCGTAGAATTGTCCGTGAGTGTCACCGCAGACCGTCACCTGCTGAGACTGTCAGAGAGAACGCAGCACAGTAAGATGAAAAAGAGAGCGCCGCTGTCCAGACAGAATCAGAGAGCGCACTCACCTTATCCAGAGAGATCTCCACCAGACTGGGCAGCTGTGACAGGATCTCCTTCACCTGCACCAGGATCTGGAGACAGAGAGAGACGTCATGTGACCTGCGTGACATCCCGATACCCGCGCCACATCCCTGCACCAATCAGAACCCGCAGATCCACCGATCCCTGGGCCAAACCAATAAGAACCCACAGATCCACCGATCCCCGGGCTGCACCAATCAGAACCGGCAGATCCACCGATCCCCGGGGCCGAACCAATCAGAACCCACAGATCCACAGGCTGCACCCAATCAGAAACCCACAGATCCACCGGTCCCCGGGCCGAACCAATCAGAACCCGCAGATCCACCGATCCCCGGGCTGCACCAATCAGAACCCGCAGATCCACCAGTCCCCGGGCCGTACCAATCAGAACCCGCAGATCCACCAGTCCCCGGGCCGCACCAATCAGAACCCACAGATCCACCGGTCCCCGGTCCGAACCAATCAGAACCGGCAGATCCACCGGTCCCTGGGCCAAACCAATAAGAACCCACAGATCCACCGATCCCCGGGCTGCACCAATCAGAACCAACAGATCCACAGATCCCCGGGCCGAACCAATCAGAACCCACAGATCCACAGATCCCCGGGCTGCACCAATCAGAACCCACAGATCCACCGGTCCCCGGGCCGAACCAATCAGAACCGCAGATCCACCGATCCCCGGGCCGTACCAATCAGAACCCGCAGATCCACCAGTCCCCGGCTGCACCAATCAGAACCCGCAGATCCACCGATCCCCGGGGCCGCACCAATCAGAACCCGCAGATCCACCGGTCCCCGGGCCGCACCAATCAGAAACCCGCAGATCCACCGGTCCCCGGGCCGCCACCAATCAGAACCCGCAGATCCACCGGTCCCCGGGCCGCACCAATCAGAACCCGCAGATCCACCGGTCCCCGGGCCGCACCAATCAGAACCCGCAGATCCACCGGTCCCCGGGCCGAACCAATCAGAACCCGGCAGATCCCACCGATCCCGGGCCGTACCAATCAGAACCCGCAGATCCACCAGTCCCCGGGCCATACCAATCAGAACCCGCAGATCCACCAGTCCCCGGGCCGCACCAATCAGAAACCCGCAGATCACCGATCCCGGGCCGCACCAATCAGAACCCGCAGATCACCGGTCCCCGGGCCGCACCAATCAGAACCCGCAGATCCACCGGTCCCCGGGCCGCACCAATCAGAACCCGCAGATCCACCGGTCCCGGGCCGCACCAATCAGAACCCGCAGATCCACCGGCTCCCGGGCCGCACCAATCAGAACCCGCAGATCCACCGGTCCCCGGGCCGAACCAATCAGAACCCGCAGATCCACGGGCTGCACCAATCAGAACCCACAGATCCACCGGTCCCCGGGCCGAACCAATCAGGAACCCGCAGATCCACGGGGCCGCACCAATCAGAACCCGCAGATCCACCAGTCCCCGGGCCGAACCAATCAGAACCCCGCAGATCCACCGGTCCCCGAGCCAAACCACGCTCGCCCCATACTCCGGCCGCACGCTCGCCCCATATGCCCGGCCGCACCATACGCCCGGCCGCACGCTCGAACCATACGCCCGGCCGCACGCTCGCCCCATACGCTCGCCCCACGCTCGCACCATACGCCCGGCCGCACGCTCGCACCATACGCCCGGCCGCTCGCTCGCCCCATACGCCCGGCCGCGCACGCTCGCACCATACGCCCGGCCGCACCATACGCTCGCACCACGCCCGCCGCTCTCATACGCCCGGCCGCACGCTCGCACCATCCCACACGCCCGGCCGCACTCTCGCCCCATACACCTGCCGTCGCTCGCCCATACGCCCGGCCGCTCGCTCGCCCATACGCCCGGCCGCTCGCCTCGCCCCATACTCGCCGCGCTCGCTCGCCCGCCGCATCGCCGCCCCCATACGCCCGGCCGCACGCTCGCATCCCATACTCCCGGGCCGCACGCCTCGCCCCATACTCCCGCCGCTACGCTCGCCCCATACTCCCGGCCCGCTCGCTCCGCATCGCCGCCCCATACACCTGCCGCACGCTCGCCCGCACACGCCCGGCCGCACTCTCGCCCCATACACCTGCCGCGCCCCACGCTACACCTGCCCGCACGCTCGCCCCACACGCCCGGCCCGCACACTCACCTGATAGACACATTTTCTATGAAGCTTCTTCTGATCTTTATAAAACTTCATTAATTCCACCATAAAGTCCAGAGTGACCTTCCCGTTCTGTAACTGGGGACCAGTATACTCATCCTCAATGGCTGGAGAGAGGGAGAAACCAGTGAGGTGCATGTACCCACTGCTCCACCCCCAGAGATCACCCTCTGCTCTATGTACATGTACCCACTGCTCCACCCCCAGAGATCACCCTCTGCTCTATGTACATGTACCCACCCCTGCTCCATGTACCCACTGCTCCACCCCCAGAGATCACCCTCTGTCTATGTACCCCACTGCTACCCAGAGATCACAACCCTCTACCCCACTGCTCCACCCCAGAGATCACCCTCTGCTCTGTGTACATGTACCCACTGCTCCACCCCCAGAGATCACCCTCTGCTCTGTGACATGTTACCCACTGCTCCACCCCAGAGATCACCCCTCTGCTCTGTGTACATGTACCACTGTCCACCCCAGAGATCACCCTCTGCTCTGTGTACATGACCCACTGCTCCACCCCAGAGATCACCCTTCGCTGCTCTGTGTACATGTACCCACTGCTCCACCCCCAGAGATCACCCTCTGCTCTGTGTACATGTACCCACTGCTCCACCCCCAGAGATCACCCTCTGCTCTGTGTACATGTACCCACTGCTCCACCCCCAGAGATCACCCTCTGCTCTGTGTGTACATGTACCCACTGCTCCACCCCCAGAGATCACCCTCTGCTCTGTGTACATGACCACTGCTCCACCCCCAGAGATCACCCTCTGCTCTGTGTACATGTACCCACTGCTCCATCCCCCAGAGATCACCCTCTGCTCTGTGTACATGTACCCACTGCTCCACCCCCAGAGATCACCCTCTGCTCTGTGTACATGTACCACTGCTCCCCCCCACCCCTCAGAGATCACCCTCTGCTCTGTGTAACATGTACCCACTGCTCCACCCCCAGAGATCACCCTCTGCTCTGTGTACATGTACCCACTGCTCCACCCCCAGAGATCACCCTCTGCTCTGTGTACATGTACCCACTGCTCCACCCCCAGAGATCACCCTCTGCTCTGTGTACATGTACCCACTGCTCCACCCCAGAGATCACCCTCTGCTCTGTGTACATGTACCACTGCTCCACCCCCAGAGATCACCCTGCTCTGTGTACATGTACCCACTGCTCCACCCCAAGAGCTCCATACACATGTACCCACTGCTCCACCCCCAGAGATCACCCTCTGCTCTGTGTACATGTACCCACTGCTCCACCCCCAGAGATCACCTCTCTGCTCTGTGTACATGTACCCCACTGCTCCACCCCCAGAGATCACCCTCTGCTCTGTGTACATGTACCCACTGCTCCACCCCCAGAGATCACCCTCTGCTCTGTGTACATGTACCACACTGCTCCACCCCCAGAGATCACCCTCTGCTCTGTGTACATGTACCCACTGCTCCACCCCCAAGATCACCCTCTGCCTCTGTGTACATGTACCCACTGCTCCACCCCCAGAGATCCCTCTGCTCTGTGTACATGTACCCACTGCTCCACCCCCAGAGATCACTCTCTGCTTGTGACCCCACTGCTCCACCCCCAGAGATCACCCTCTGATCTGTGTACATGTACCCACTGCTCCACCCCCAGAGATCACCTCTGCTCTGTGTACATGTACCCACTGCTCCACCCCCAGAGGATACCTCCACCCTCTCTGCTCTGTGTAATGTACATGCTCCACCCCCACACCTCTGCTCTGTGTACATGTACCACTTGCTCCCACCCCCGAGATCACCCTCTGCTGTGTACATGTACCCACTGCTCCACCCCCAGAGATCACCCTCTGATCTGTGTACATGTACCCACTGCTCCACCCCCAGAGATCACCCTCTGCTCTGTGTACATGTACCCACTGCTCCACCTCTGATACTCCGACCCCTTTCTGCCCGCACATCACTCACTCATCCCCTCAATGTCCAGAGAATCCACCACGGAGCGGTTGTGTTGGTCGCAGGCGATCGCTCGCTCGAAGGCTTTCTGCCGCACCAGCTTACTGCACTCCTGGAACTTCATCTGAGCGTCCTTATCATGAGGGCGAACCTTCACCACCTGCGGGCGAGAGGGAGGGGATGACAGCCAGGGGGTGGAGCCTACGGGAGACATAGGCACACAGGGGGTGGGGCCTGGGGGAACACACAGGGGCAGAGTCTGGAAGAGATGACAGGCAGGGGGCAGAGTCCTGGAGTGATGACAGGAGAGTCTGGGGAGACAGGAGGGGGCAGAGTCTGGAGGAGATGACAGGCAGGGGGCAGAGTCTTGGATGACAGGCAGGGGGCAGAGTCCTGGAGGAGGATGACAGGCAGGGGGCAGAGTTGCGGAGATGACAGGCAGGGGCAGAGTCTGGAGAGATGACAGGCAGGGGGCAGAGTCTGGAGGAGATGGACAGGCAGG
>ONZH01030553.1:0-31577 GCA_900303285.1 Rhinella marina
CTAAATAACAATAAATATAGACATCATGGGTATCACCGTGACCGAAAACGCCCGTACTTTTAAAATATAAAAAAAATTCCAATACGGCGAATTGTGTGACGGAAAAAAGCGTCCAAATGGCGATTCGCTGTTTTTTGTCGCTTTTTTTTCTAAAAAAATTAAATAAAAAGTGATCAAAAAGTCATACACACCCCAGAATGGTATCAATAAAAACTTCAGATCGCCCCGCAAAAAATGAGCCCCCATACAGGTCCATACACATAAATACCAAAAAGTTATAGGGGTCAAGATATGACAAAAAAAAAAAGGCCAACTTTATAGTTATTTTATCACTATTAAAACGCAGGAAAAACTATACATATTAGGTATCGCCGGATTCGTACTGACCAGTAGAATGAAAGTAACTGGTCAGTTTTAATGAACATCGAACATTGTAAATAAGAAACCCGTAGAACTGTAGCAGAATAGCGTTTTTTTCCATTTCACCCGATTTGGAATTTTTTTCCCGCTTCCCACTACACCATATGCAATATTAAATGGGGGCGTTGGAAAGTACAACTTGTCCTACAAAAAACAAGCCCTCATACTGCTATGTGAACAGAAAAATAAAAGAGTTATGGCTGTTTGAAGGCAGGCAGCGCAATACGAAAACGCAAAGCCGAAAAAACCTCCGGTACTGAAAGGGTTAGACTGAAAGGGTGGTAATTTTTTAAGGGATTTTGCTCACATAGCAGGATTTTAAAATGTCCTTAATAAAGGTTATATTTTATAGTTATTAGTATCTGGGTCAAGAGGGATTAAGCGGCTTCATTAAGCCAAATTAAGAGAGTGTAAAAAACCCATACCCAGATAGGGTCTTCTTTTCAAAGTGTCTGAATTTTGGGAGGAATACGCCTTTTTGATCGCTTGGTATTACGCTTTTTGTGATGTAAGGTGTCAAAAAATTGCTTTTTTGACATAGTTTTTATTTTATTTTTTTTACTGTGTTCATCTGAGGGATTAGGCCATGTGAGATTCTTGTAGAGTAAGTTGTTTTGGATGCAGCGATACCTAACATGTCCAGGGTATTTTATTATTTTATTTTATTTATTTTTACTCAGTTATAAATGTGAGTATATGGAAAAAAATGATTTTTTTTTTTAAGGTTTTTCATTTTTTTTACACTTTTTTTTTTTTTACACTTTTTTGACAGATCCAGTGGATCTGATGTCTCTATAATACACTGCAGTACACTATATAGTGTACTGCAGTGTATTTTTGCTTTACACTAAGCCTGATCAGGCTCCTGCCTTTAGCAGGAGCCTAGTCAGGCTTGATATACCATGGCAAGCCGGATGGCGTCCGGTTGCCATGGTAACCATCGGGACGCTGCCATAGCAGAGCAGCGTCCCTATGGGAGGAGGAGGAAGCTCCCTCCCTCTCTTCTGGCCACACCATCGGTGAGCTTCGTCCCTGTTAACCCCTTCCATGCCGTGGTCCCTACGGACCGCGGCATGGAAGGGGTTAAACGGCCGACATCACTGCCAGCAGCGATGTCGGTCGTTACATTAGATTGTCAGCTGTATGTTACAGCTGACAATCTAATACCGCTCGGCCATCCTGAAACTTGGGGGGAATGAACTGGGGGGGGTGGGTGGGTGGTGTAATACTTACCGAGGTCGGCGGGTGGCGGGTGGGCAGTAGCTTGGGGGGTCCGCTCAGCCATCCTGCAATATTAAGTATGGAGGCACACTTTTGAGCACTGTAGATGTGCTACAATGCTGTGATTGGTCAGTCTCTGCAGACTGACCAATCACAGCGATCGTGGGCGGGGGAGGGCTTTGATTGGTCCCCCAGCATGTTGCTGAAAGCCTCAGCTTTCAGAAACAGTGGGCCCTGCGATCCTGTCAGCCTGCACTTTGGCAGGGTGACAGTTAGAAGCCATGACGTGCCTGCACGTCTCAGTGCCTTAAGGCAGGGCAGCCCATGACGTGCAGGCACGTCATGGTGCGGTAACAGGTTAATACATGACAGTATCTTGATAGCCTTAGAAGCAGCTGCTTGACATTGTATGCCATTATCTGGTATATGATCTACAAGTACACCCAAATCCTTCTCTACAAGTGACTCTCCCAGTTTTAATCACCCTATAACATATGATACATGTAAATTACTTTCCAGATGCCTAATTTATATTTATACACACTGAATCTGATATGCAAAGTAGATGGCCAAACACTGAGAGTGTGCAAGTCAGCTTGTATTTTATGGACATTTTCCATAGACTGTACGGTACTACATAGTTTGGTGTCATCTGCAAACATAGAAACAGTGTTATTAATCCGCCTTCACTCGGTTAACATTTGGTCAGTAGTCGATCAGAGAGAAACAGAGATGACAAATGAATGGAATATTTGCATGTCTTCTGTGTTTTGTACCCACTCTTGCTTTTGGCTACCAAATCATAAGCCAATTGTGACCAATAGGGGCCATGTCATTCAGGCCTTACAGCTGCTGCATAGGCAGGATCCGTTGTGCGTCTGATTTTTCCTTTCTTCTGACAGATCAGAAGAAGGGTCAAATAAATGATGACGTCAACCAGGCCAAAAAGGCAAAATAGTGGCCCAGTCATGACGTGGGGAGGTGAGAACAGCAGCATCTGGAGGCCACAATGTGGCACAATGACAGAATGTGGAGGTGGTAGCAGTAGCATGAGGAGGAGGCCACAGAGTGGCACAATGACAAAGTGTGGGGGGGCAGAAGCATCAGGCATTGGTGGATGGAATTCCTGGCTGATCCACGCCTGATTCATGTTGACAAAGGTCAGTCTCTCCACATTTTGGGTAGAAGGGCGAGTTCTCCTTGGGGTAACTATGGCCCCTGCCGCACTAAACACCCAGTCTGATTCCACACTACTGGCCGGGAAGGACAGCTTTTCCAGGGCAAACTCGGCCAGTTGCGGCCACAAATCCAGTATTACAGCAGATCTTCAATGACCGGTGGCAGGGTGGACTCTTTTGAGGATATCATGATATTAATGTCAAGGTATTGCAATATGGTGCTGGCACTTAGATGTTTACATAGTTTACATTCCAAAGTTTGTAAAATAATGCACACTGCGCAGATGCCAAGTGTTATCCCTTTTTTTTTTTTTTTTAGCCAATGAAACAATGCCACAAGCCTCAGGGGGGCCCCTCTGATGTACATATAAAAACTGCTTAACTTCCTGTGTTTATGTGATGTGGTCTGTGTTACCAAGAGGGGAGGGGAAAACAGACTGAGAAAGCTGAACAAGGAATGGACTGGAGGATCGCATAATTCCTGTACTTGCGTCTCGTGAGAGAGCCAGGGACAGAAGGGGCAATCCGCTGACAGAAAGGTCGCATGATTCCTGTATTGGCTTCTCGTGAGAGAACCTGGGACAGAAGGGACGATCCGCTGATGGGAAGGTCGTGTAGTTCCTGTACTTGCTGCTCCAAGTGACCAGTGACAGATGAGGTAGAACCTTAAGCTAGTAGACCAGACATGGAACACTAGCCAGTGAACAGGTCCGTGCGGTCAGAAAACGGAGTCTGATTGAGACTAACCCCTCCCGTGTCAGGCGTGTTGTTTGAGTATTGTCTGACCAGCCCCATACTGGAAGGTTGAGACAGTGTCGATTTTACCTGGAGAACGAACGGCCTCACAAGTGGTGGCTCAAGAGAAATAAGTTGAAAGACTTGTGTGTGTTAATGTATGCGAAATATTTCTTTTTGTCTGTCTATTCTGTCTGTTCTACGTTGAATGTCATGTCTGTTACTTGTTATATCTGTGTGGACCAGAAATCTGACCTTGTGTGTTGACAAACAGAAAACTGACCAGTAGAGGAAGGTCACACAGCCAAGTTTACTGTGAGCTAAATCAGTTCTACCGATGGGATGATGAGGCCAAATTAAGGGTTAAGTTGAGAATGAAAGAAATCATCACAGGGAGGTGTTTGCTCTGGCTTTAGGCCAAAAAGGAGTGAAACCATCATAAAGTTTCTCACAGGAGTGAGCACAGGACATTCGGCCTTGAATTTAGAACATTCTATTCTAGATGTTATGAAAAACATTGCGAGCATCAGCAGGAAAATTATTAAGTATTAATTTGGCTTAATGAAGCCGCTTAATCCCTATTAAGTATTAAGTAAGAAATTAGTCTGGACAGAAATGTATGATGAAAAGACAAATGATTACTTTTACATGCCGCCAGCACAGCCCCCTACAATTGCGCGGGAGGACCCTGCCGCGCTCCAGCAGACACATCCCCCACCATATCACCATATCCCTCAGTCTCTCTCTCCAGAGGGGTGGACCTGTGAAGTATGTCAATGCCAAAACCATGCCATGCCATGGCTCACCTCTTTATATCTGGTTACCACACAAGATGGCACATCCTACGTCCCAATTTTCGGTCTGGCGGCCATCATAACTAATCCCATTTCCGCTCCGGCAGCCATCTTAAGTGCTGCAATTTCTGGCCGGCCAAGTGACCATCTTAACATAGGGGACTTCCTCCCCGGTGGCCATCTTAACTGAGGGAACTTCAGTCCCTGCCCAGCGGCCATCTTAGTTACTGGTATTTTCCCTGACATGGCTACAAGCAGGAAACAATACACATAGATTTAAAGAGGACCTTTCACCACTCCTGACATGTCTGTTTTAAAAGCTTCATGCATTCCCCATGTAATAACAATTCTGGAGCATCTATTCTTATGTCTCTATGTTGTGCCATTCCTTTATTATTTCTACTAGAAGTTATGAATGAATTGCTTGCAGTCAGCAGTAAGGGTACAGAGGGGTAGTAACCAGTTGGGGGTTACTCTGCCTTCCAAGGTCTCTCTAATCCACGATGGCACAGGCAACCCATGGAGTGATGCACCAGTCAAGAACTGCTATGTCTGTTTTAGTACATAGCGCATGGTACACCCCAGGGTTCAGCTCTGTAGCAGCCAGATATACTCAAGGATGTATGATTTGTGCCCCAAACAACGTGGGTAAGGTGGTTAAGGTACCCCTGAAACACACACCTCGCCCCTTGTATCCATTTCAACGCTTGCAGACTACATTCAACTACCCAAGGTGGGTGTGTATGAATATGTATTGGTGTGTGATGACTTGTTTTCAGGATGGCCAGAAGCATACCCGGTAGCTAAAGCCACAGCCTAGACCACAGCAAAGAAGATTATGGCCGAATTCATATGCAGGTATGAGGTACTTGAGACCATTGAAAGTGCAAGAGTTGATGAAGGTTTTTGGTGTATAACAGGCCTTACATGCTTCGTACCATCCACAAAGCAGCGGTAGGAGAGAAAAATAAATAAAAACCTGAATGGGACACTAAGGTTAAAGATTCAAAAAGCCATGGCAGAGACTGGTGAGCCATGGACAGAGTGCCTGTCGTTAGCCCTCTTTTCAGTAAGGTATACCCCTAACTGTAAGACAGGCCTTAGTCCCTATGAGGTCCTTTTTGGGTCAGCCCCTAGGACAGGATTGTATTTCCCACAACATCTCCAGATACAACATGGGTGTCTGACAGATTATGTGATCAGTTGGCATAAGCATTTGACTAAAATACTTTCTCGAGTTTTTGCTTCACTTCCAAATCTTGATAAATTACCAGGAACCCACCCACTTGTGTCTGGAGATTGGGTGGTGGTAAAAAGACAGGTTAGAAAAGTCCTCAAACCCTGGTTTGCCGGTCCATTACAAGTGTTGTTGACCACAAGCACATCAGGAAAGCCTAATTGGATCTACACCAGTCAATGCAAGAAAGTGTTGAGTCTGGAGACTTGAAAGGATGGTGCTTTGTTCCCCCTTGTGTGACTGCTGATCCTGACTCAAAGAATATTGATTATAAATGAGATAGTAAAAATAGGTTTCTGGGCCATGAAAAAGTTGTTTAAAAGAAAGAACAAAGCTGTTTCAATCCGATACTCCCAGCCCAGTGACCCATTGATAGTATTGCTCAAAGATTCTCAGTATTAATAGTTTTTATGTTCACAGTAATCGAGAAGTTGAAGACTGAAACCCAACTCAACATCGCCCCCATATATTCTGTATTAGGGATAGGTAAGAATCTGACTTCCCATTGTATAAGTCTATTAAGAGGGAGCCTATCCAATAGGGATAGGTTGTATTCAAAGTGGTGAAACAACCAACAGGGATAGCATCCAGCCAATTGAAATGGCTTCAAAGGAGGGACTGTTGAGGATATCATGATATTAATGTGAAGCCATTTCAATATGGCGCTGGCACCTAGATGTTTACATAGTTCACATACCAAAGTTTGTAAAATAATGCACAATGCGCAGATGCTAAGTGTTATCTCTTTTCTTGTTTTTTTTTTAATTTTAGCCAATGAAACAATGCCACAAGCCTCAGGGCGGACGCCCCCTCTGATGTACATATAAAAACTGCTTAACTTCCTGTAATAAATGAGTTCTGCCTTGATACTTGCTTGTTATCAGCGTAGTTCTTCCATGAACGTAAATCTAACAACTTTAATTTGGAGTAGAGAAACAAACCCTAAGACTCCCCTTGAGAGCCATCCACAACAAGTATGCCACCACCTTCTGGTTCGGGATCTGCTCTATGTCTAGCTACTGGTGATTAGTTTCTTCACTATGCAGGTGAAGAAAGCAGCTCATCAGCGACTGTAGACTCAGTCTGCTGCTGATGGAGCTGGTACTGCTCCTGTCAGCCTCCCCCCACCCCAGCAGCCATGGCAGTGGAATGTAAGTGCAGAGGGGCCCCCATGGTCAGAACTGCGAGAGGATGGACAATGATGCAGATAGGCAGCAGCCAACTGACTACATAGGATGTCTCTGTACTAATTCAGTTTGTCCTCACTTTCAGCGGGTGTAAAAAAAGGCCCCCATTTTTGCATTTTTGACCTGTAGCGAGGGTCCAACAAGGTGAAGAGGTCATCCCTCTACCGAATGGTGATAATTTGGCTGTTCCTACCCAAGCAACCGAGCATGCATCGGACCATTTGCGCAAGTGACTAGGAGGGACTTCCTGCGTCCATCTCCACTGCATACTGCCACAGTGTGCCTGGGTCCTCTGCCTCATCTACCTCATCGCGCTGTAGCTCCTCTGGCTGCTTCTGCTCCTCCTGCTCTTCCTCTCCTGTCATCTGTGTAGAACAACCACCCATTTCACTACACATTGCTTGTGCTCCAATGTCCTCCTCCTCCTCCAGTTCAACCCCCACAAGGCTCATGTGGCCATGAGATGTAGGCGCAACGTCTCCAGTCCCCTGACCATCCAGATTTACCAGCATCTTTTCCAGGACATGAAGCAGTGGAATGACGTTGTTCATCCAGTAGTCCTGGTGACTGACAAATAAAGTGGCCTCCTCAAAAAACACAAGCAAACAGCAGGTGTCACACATGAGCTGCCACTGGCTAACATCAAAGTTGCACAGGAGGGTACCTCTGTCCGCTTGTATCATCAAAAAATTGTTTATGGCCTTTCTCTGTTCATATAATCAGTCCAACATATGTTGGGTGGAATTCCAACGGATGGAAATGTCACATATCAGCCTATGTTGGGGATTCTGTTCTGCCTCTGCAGCTCAAGGAGGGTGTTATTTGTGGTGTACGAGTGGCTGAAGTGCATGCACAGTTTCCTGGCCATTTTTAGGATGTCTTAGGATGGGCGGAAGACTTCAGGAACCACTTAGCAACCAGATTGAACACGTGTGCCATGCAGGGAGCATGGCTCATCCCTCCTTGACGCAGTGCCAACACCATGTTCTTCCCTATGTCAGTCACCATGGATCTGAGTTTGAGTTGTCGTGGAGAAAGCCAGGATTCGATTTGTTGATGAAGAACATGGAGCACTTCCTCCACTGTGTGACTCTGTTCGTCCACGAAAATGAGGTGTAGAACAGCATGACACCGCTGTGCCCTGCATGTGTGGTATGCTGGAGGAGCACTGTGAATTGTCCCTGCAGTGGAGGCTGAGGACACTGTGGAGGATGAGGAGGCAGAGGCAGACATTTTCGCAGTACCAATGGCGTGACAACGTGGAGGCGGAATTGGCTTGACCTGCCAAGTTGCTGGTGTGGCTGGGCAGGAACCAAAGTCACCCAGTGGGCTGTAAAGGACATGTATGGTCCCTGACCGTAGTTAAAGCTCCACATGTCGGCACTATGTCAGTCACCAGCAGGCTCAAGGACTGGCCCATCTTCTGTTCTACATACATCTGTTTTTCGCAAAGAAATGATGGATTGGGACTCTCCATCTCAGCTTGGCAAAGCCATCAGTTCTCTGAAAGGTGCAGAGTCCACCACTTGGAAAGGGAAGGACTGCAGTACCAGCAACTTGGCCAGGAGCACATTCGGCTTCTGCATCGTCGAATGAGTGCACACAAGTTGTCTCTTAGCAATCGCTTTGGTGATCGATTGCTGATGGAATGACTGATGAGGAGTAGGAGGAGGAGGAGAAGGAGCATAAGGACCAGCCGATGATGGGAAGGACAGACAGCACCCTTTTAGCTGAGGTAGCTCGTCATCGCTGTATAGTGGAGCTGAGCCCACAGCATATAATGCTTGTCTGGCTGAGGGAACAGAAAAGGACAGAGACAGGTTGAGGACAGGTGAGAGCACATGGCCTGCTCACGGGCCATAACAACTAAGGGTTGTGTCTGACAAACCCACTGACTCCTGGCTGGGGGTGTCTGATGTCATTTGCGACAAAGTCGAAGACCGAGTCAACCATTTAAGAACCACTGGGTTGCTGGTCAAGACATGACAGCTAGATAACACGGGGAGCTCAGGCCTCTCAAAATGATCCCTGCTGCCACTCTCCCTTACTGTGCTGCGACCTGTGCCCGCACCAGAAACATTTATTCCTCTGCCACTCTCCTGTGCAGGGCCTGTCACTTCTCTGTCTAACATACTCTTAGATCAAATAAATAAATAAAAATGAAATTAATAAACCCAAAAAAGGCTATAATTTTGTTACCTTACCAAACAAAGGCTAATAAGCCCTTTTTTCCCACTAATACACCCAAAAAAGGCTTTAATTTTGTTACTTCACCACACAAAGGCTAATAAACGCTTTTTGTTTTCCACTAATACACCCCAAAAAAGGTTTTAGGAGAAATAACTGCACGCTGAACGGCATATAAGCCCTTTTTTTTTTTGTTTTCCACTAATACACCCCAAAAAAGGCTTTAGAACATATAACTACACTGCTGAACGGAAAATAATACTTTTGTTTCACTATTACACCCCAAAAAGGCTGTACTTTTGTCACTTCACTGCTGAACGGCAAATTAAACTTTTTTTCCCCACTAATACACCCCAAAAAAGGCTTTAAAACGTTTAACTGCACAGCTGAACGACTAATAATACTTTTTTTTCCACTAATGCACACCAAAAAAGTCTGTACTTTTGTCATTTCACTGCACAACGCATAATAAGCCCTTTTTTTCCATGAATACACCCAAAAAAGGTTTTAGGACACATAACTGCACCGCTGAATGGCAAATAATCCTTTTTTGTTTTTGTTTTCCAATAATACACCCCCAAAAAGGCTTTAGAACATATAACTGCACTGCTGAATGGCTAATAAGCCTTTATTTTTTCCACTAATACACAACAGAAAAGGCTGCACGTTTGTCACTTCACCACACAACGGCTAATACGCCTTTTTTTCCACTAGTACATCCCAAAAAAGGCTTTCGAACATATAACTGCACCGCTGAACGGCAAATAATACTTTTTTCCCCACTATTACACCCCAAAAAAGGTTGTACTTTTGTCACTTCACCACAGACAGGCAAATAATACTTTTTTATCCACTAATACACCCCAAAAAAGGCTTTAGGACATATAACTGCACCGCTGAATGGCTAATAAGCCCTTTTTCCACTAATACACCCCAAAAAAGGTTTTAGGACAAATAACTGCACCGATGAACGGCAAATAAGCCCTTTTTTTGTTTTCACTAATATATCCCAAAAAAGGCTTTAGAACATATAACTGCACCGCACATGGGCTAATAAGAATTACAAATATTTCCAAGTAGTACAACCTGTTAATGGCTGTATGACACAGCACTTGCACCCCAATAACAATCAAGGTTTGCTGGAATCACAGAGGTATAATCTATTGCAAACCTGAAAGCAGCAGTTTAATGGCAATTTGTAACCCCGGTCAGTGCAGCAAGGTAATAGGATTGTTCCTATTACTGTACACTGCCCTATTGGACCCTGTTCTCCTTTTATAGTGTAGAATAATTCCTCCCTATCCTTTCCCTACACTTCTAATGATCTTTCCCTGCTCTTATATTTAGCCAAATAAAAGTTTTAAAGTCTTTCCTAGCACTATCCCTAGCGCCTGCTGACATCTCTCCCTGCACTAAACACACTGGAAAATGACAGAATCGAAAATAGTGGAGGCTATTTATAGGGCTGTGACATCACAGGGCTGGCTGGCTGCTGATTGGCTGCATGCATGGCATTGTGGGTGATCCCTCCTTCCCAGAGTTCTTTGCTCCATTTCATAACATGTGCAGCAGCCTTTTTAGGAAAAAATGTGATTCAATACCATGAAACGTGAGGAAATTCGGATTCGGTACAAATCAAATTTTTCCTGAAATACGGATCGAATTCCACTTCGTCAACTTCGATTTTCTTATCTCTAAACTCCTCATAAAAACAAACAGGTTAGGGCTTGTTCACACATCAGTTATTTTTTTTCAGTTATTTCCATCAGTTATTGTGAGCCAAAACCAGTAGTGAAGCCCCCACAGTGATCAGGTATAATGAAAAGATCTGCACCTGTTCTGTGTTTTTCACCCACACCTGGTTTTGGCTCACAATAACTGATGGAAATAACTGATCAAATAACTGACGTGTGAACAATCCCTTAGTCTGACAACTTCTGTCCTTGGTAGACCTGTGCTGGCTATCATATTATTTACGGACACTTACTCACTTATATATAATCATTTTGGAGCCTCTTGAACATTTTTCCCACAATGGAAGTTAAAGTTACTGGTCTATGATTAGCTGGGGTTAGACCTAGAGCCCTTTTTGAATATGTGCACCACATTTTCCATGTTCCAGTCACTTGGCACTGTACCATTCAGTAGAGAATCTCTAAAAATTGTGAACAGGAGCACAACAATAACTTTAGGAAGTCATACAAAGATAATTATTACAATACACAGTAGATGCAGTCACAAAAGAATAAAGCTACATGATGGAATTGTAAATCTGCAGCAATACAGTACATGTGGATGAGTTTTTGAACAATTTGCAGAATTATCATTATGATAATTGCTCTTGACTGAGGCTGTCCTTGCTCTTGACTGAGGCTGCTCCTGAGACAAGTGACTGAGCTAAGTGACCAGTAGAGTTATAAGAGTTGTAAAGAAGTTGTAAAAAGTTTGCAGTAAATACTTTATTCTTGTTAATTGATTGCTGTGTTGTAACTGGGATGGATAGCAAGATTGGAAGTTTTCAACAGTGCACAGTCTGCCACATGTATGAACAACAGGAGCAGCAGTTCCTGGGTGAATACCGCTGTGGTAGATGTGAGCATGTTGCCAATCTGGAAGCTCACATTAGAGATCTGGAGAAGCATATTGCAACACTAAGGGAAACAAGAGATCTTGAGAGGGGCCTACTTCTCACAGAACAGGCAGTTATGGGGTCTGGTGGAGAGGAAAATCAGGAGGCCCATGCAAGGAGCTGGGTTATAGGGGAGTGGCAAGGGGTCTAGGAAAAGGAAGGCCAGTCCTGCTTCTGTGCACCCCAGCAAAATTGCAAAGTTAGGTGATGATGCGAGGGTGTCAGTCTCAGAAATGGCAACCCTAGTGGATATTGGTCTCCCTAACAGCCGGGGGAACAGTCCATCTAGTAGTGGGGGGAATGGTAAAGCAGGTAGGCCGACAGCTAGTAGTGGTAGGGGATTCCATAATCAGGAAGACGGATAGAATAATTTGTCGCCAAGACTGCATCAACCGAATGGTTTGCTGTTTCCCTGGTGCCAGGGTTCGGCATGTGGTGGAACGGGTGGAGAAATTACTGGGAGGGGCTAGGGATGACCCAGCTGTCGTGGTCCATGTGGGAACCAACGACAGAATAAATGGTAGGTGGAGGTCTGTTAAGAATAATTATAGAGAACTAGGAGCCAAGCTGAAGGGATGGACCTCCAACGTTGTATTCTCAGGAATACTGCCTGTGCCATGCGCATCGCAGGACAGACAGCGGGAGCTGAGGGAGTTGAATGCATGGCTCAAGTCTTGGTGTAAGGGAGAAGGGTTCGGGTTCTTAGAGCACTGGGCTGATTTTTCATTGGGGTACAAATTTTATTCTGTGGATAAATTGCACCTGAATGGAAGAGGGGCTGCTGTGCTGGGGGAGAGAATCCTAGAGGGGGTGGCTAAGTTTTTAAACTAGGGATGTGGGGGGAGGACAAGCAGAAAATAAAGCAAAGCATGCAGTGGTAGATAGGTTAGAGAGTGGTCAGAACAGAGTGGTGGGTGGAGAAGTGGACCATGGGGGGAGGATAACAGCAGTGGATAAGGAGATCCATGTGTTACAAATCAGCAGAAACAACATGTCTAGTCAGAAAACATCAATAAATTACATTTCTAAACCTAAATGTACAAAAACACATGGTAATTTAAAGTGTATGTTCACAAATACCAGAAGTCTAGCAGGCAAAATGGCTGAGCTTGAGGTCATGGTAGTGGAGGAGGAAATTGATATAGTTGGAGTTGCTGAGACATGGCTGGACTCTTCGCATGACTGGGCTGTCAATCTCCAGGGTTATACTCTGTTTCGGAGGGATAGGGACAATAGGAAAGGAGGAGGAGTATGTCTGTATGTCAGAAGTAGTATAAAAGCGAGTATGAAGGAGACAATAGTGGGTGATGATTGTGTGAATGCAGAATCCGTGTGGGTGGAATTACAAGGGGAGACTAACAATGAAAGAATAATTTTTGGTGTAATTTATAGACCCCCAAACATCACTGAGGAGATAGAGGATCAGCTGCATAGACAAATAGAGCGGGCTGCCCAAGCGGATACAGTAGTGATAATGGGAGATTTTAACTTCCCTGGTATTGACTGGGGTCATGGATCGGCTTCAACTGCAAAGGAGAGAAATTTTCTTAACTTATTCCAGGATAATTTTCTGGGTCAGTTTGTAGAAGAACCAACAAGAAGTGATGCACTGTTGGATCTGGTTATATCTAACAATGCAGGGATAGTTGAGGAGGTAATTGTTCGGGAAAAACCTTGGTAATAGTGACCACAATATAGTTACTTTTATCCTAAAGTGTAAAAAGCATAAACATGCTGGGAGATCAAAAACATTTAATTTTAAAAAGGCCAATTTCCCAGGGTTACGGGCCGCACTCCAGGACATAGACTGGGAGCAGCTGTTGTCAAGTAGTAACACAGATGGTAAATGGGAGACCTTCAAATCTACACTGGGTAACTATACTGCAGAGTTTATTCCTAGGGGGAACAAATACAAATGCTTAAATTTAAACCCTGCGTGGCTTAATGCGGATGTTAAAAGGGCAATACATGAAAAACAAAGGGCATTTAAAATATACAAATCAGAGGGGTCTGCTATAGCCTTTAATAACTACAAAAGGGTTAATAAAGATTGTAAAAGGACTATAAAATCAGCAAAAGTTCAAAATGAAAGGCTGGTGGCCAGGGATAGCAAAACCAATCCCAAAAAATTCTTCAAATATATAAATGCAAAAAAACCTAAGTCAGAGCATGTAGGACCCCTTAATAATAGTGATGGGGAATTGATTACTGGGGATCAGGAAAAGGCGGAGCTACTGAATGAGTTCTTTAGTTCTGTATATACACATGAAGAGGTGGGAGCTGCTGCCGGTAGAGTAAGTGCTGGTGATACTTCATGTAATATACTTAACTGGTTCAATATAGATATGGTCAAAGCTAAGTTAAACAAAGTAAACGTGAATAAGGCTCCAGGACCAGATGGGTTACACCCAAGAGTTCTTAAGGAACTTAGTTCAGTAATTTCTTTGCCCTTGTATATAATATTCAAAGATTCTCTGGTGACTGGCATAGTGCCGAGGGACTGGTGTAAAGCAAATGTGGTGCCCATCTTCAAAAAGGGCTCTAGGTCATCCCCGGGGAATTACAGACCGGTGAGCTTAACGTCCATTGTGGGGAAACTTTTTGAGGGTCTAATAAGGGACTATATACAGGAATATGTTTTGGATAATAGTATTATAAGTGATAACCAGCATGGTTTTACTAAGGACAGAAGCTGTCAGACTAACCTGATTGGTTTTTATGAAGAAGTGAGTAGAAGTCTGGATAGAGGGGCGGCTGTGGATATTGTGTATTTGGACTCCCTCATAGACGTCTGACGGGTAAATTAAGGTCGGTTGTATTAGAAAATCTACTCTGTAACTGGATTGAGAACTGGCTGAAGGAGCGTACTCAGCGAGTGGTGGTGAATGATTCCTACTCTGAATGGTCCCCAGTTATAAGTGGTGTACCCCAAGGTTCAGTGCTGGGTCCACTTTTATTTAATTTATTTATTAATGATATAGAGGGAGGAATCAACAGCACTGTTTCAATTTTTGCAGATGACACTAAGCTTTGTAGTAGAGTCCAGTCTATGGAAGATGTCAGAAGTTACAAGCTGACTTGGACACACTGAGTGTTTGGGTATCTTCTTGGCAGATGAGGTTCAATGTGGATAAATGTAAAGTTATGCATCTGGGTACTAACAACTTGCATGCCTCCTATGTCCTAGGGGGAGTAACACTGGGAGAGTCACTTGTAGAGAAGGATCTGGGTGTCCTTGTAGACCATAGACTGCAGAATAGCATGCAATGTCAATCGGCTGCTTCTAAGGCCAGCAGAATATTGTCATGTATTAAAAGAGGCATGGACTCGCGGGACAGGGATGTCATATTACCACTGTACAGTCATGG
Source organism: Rhinella marina (assembly GCA_900303285.1). Classification (NCBI taxonomy): domain Eukaryota; kingdom Metazoa; phylum Chordata; class Amphibia; order Anura; family Bufonidae; genus Rhinella; species Rhinella marina. The sequence continues at coordinate 14,957 of ONZH01030553.1, forward strand.
CCAAAAGTTTTGAGAATGATACAAATATTAATTTTTACAAAGTCTACTGCTTCAGTTTTTATAATGGCAATTTGCATATACTCCAGAATGTTATAAAGAGTGATCAGCTTAACAGCAATTACTTGCAAAGTCAATATTTGCCTAGAAAATGAACTTTATCCCCCAAAACACATTTCAAGATCATTGCAGCCCTGCCTTAAAAGGACCAGCTAACATCGTTTCAGTGATTGCTCCATTAACACCGGTGTGGGTGTTGATGAGGACAGGGCTGGAGATCAATCTGTCATGATTAAGTAAGAATGACACCACTGGACACTTTAAAAGGAGGCTGGTGCTTGGCATCATTGTTTCTCTTCTGTTAACCATGGTTATCTCTAAAGAAACACGTGCAGCCATCATTGCACTGCACAAAAATGGCCTAACAGGGAAGAGTATCGCAGCTAGAAAGATTGCACCTCAGTCAACAATCTATCGCATCATCAAGAACTTCAAGGAGAGAGGTTCCATTGTTGCCAAAAAGGCTCCAGGGCGCCCAAGAAAGACCAGCAAGTGCCAGGACCATCTCTTAAAAGTGTTTCAGCTGCGGGATCGGGCTACCAGCAGTGCAGAGCTTGCTCAGGAATGGCAGCAGGCAGGTGTGAGTGCATCTGCACGCACTGTGAGGCGGAGACTCTTGGAGCAAGGCCTGGTCTCAAGGAGGGCAGCAAAGAAGCCACTTCTCTCCAGAAAAAACATCAGGGACAGACTGATATTCTGCAAAAGGTACAGGGAGTGGACTGCTGAGGACTGGGGTAAAGTCATTTTCTCTGATGAATCCCCTTTTCGATTGTTTGGGACATCTGGAAAACAGCTTATTCGGAGAAGACGAGGTGAGCGCTACCACCAGTCTTGTCTCATGCCAACTGTAAAGCATCCTGAAACCATTCATGTGTGGGGTTGCTTCTCAGCCAAGGGAATCGGCTCTCTCACAGTCATGCCTAAAAACACAGCCATGAATAAAGAATGGTACCAGAATATCCTCCGAGAGCAACTTCTCCCAACCGTCCAAGAGCAGTTTGGCGATCAACAATGCCTTTTTCAGCATGATGGAGCACCTTGCCATAAAGCAAAGGTGACAACTAAATGGCTCAGGGAACAAAACATAGAGATTTTGGGTCCATGGCCTGGAAACTCCCCAGATCTTAATCCCATTGAGAACTTGTGGTCAATCATCAAGAGACGGGTGGACAAACAAAAACCTACAAATTCTGACAAAATGCAAGCATTGATTGTGCAAGGATGGACAGCTATCAGTCAGGATTTGGTCCAGAAGTTGATTGAGAGCATGTCAGGGAGAATTGCAGAGGTCCTGAAGAAGAAGGGTCAACACTGCAAATATTGACTTGCTGCATTAACTCATTCTAACTGTCAATATAAGCTTTTGTTACTCATAATATGATTGCAATTATATTTCTGTATGTGATAAAAACATCTGAAAAACACACATAAAAACCAGAGGGCAGCAGATCATGTGAAAATATAATATTTGTGTCATTCTCAAAACTTTTGGCCATGACTGTATACAGCATTAGTACGGCCTCATCTGGAATATGCTGTTCAGTTCTGGGCTCCGGTTTATAGGAAGGATGTCCTGGAGCTGGAAAGGGTGCAGAGACGGGCAACTAAACTGATAAGGGGCATAGAGCATCTTAGCTATGAAGAAAGATTGAAGGAGTTTAACTTGTTTAGTCTTGAGAAGAGACGTATAAGGGGGGACATGATCAACCTGTATAAGTATGTAAATGGCCCATACAAAAAATATGGTGAAAAACTGTTCCAGGTAAAATCCCCTCAAAAGACAAGGGGGCACTGCTTCCGCCTGGAGAAGCAAAGGTTCAGACTCCAGGGGCGACAAGCCTTCTTTACTATAAGAACTGTGAATCTGTGGAACAGTCTACTGCAGGAGCTGGTCACAGCAAAGACAGCTGAGGGCTTCAAAACAGGCTTAGATAAATTCTTAGAGAAAAAGAAGGTCACCACATATTAAAAAATGTAGAGTCATGTCTTAAGGTTACCCGTCCCCCTCCCCTTCATCACTCCTACCCCCACCCTTGGTTGAACTTGATGGACATGTGTCTTTTTTCAACCGTATTAACTATGTAACTATGATATAAAGAAAAGCAGATTTCCAACATGGATTTGGTCCTTTCAATACATAGAGGTAAATCAACAGCACTTTCTGCAGCACAATCTGTGGCAAAATCTCCTTGCAGTTTAAAAAAAGACAGCTTAGATGTATTCTGTAGATTTTTCTTTTTCCTCTGGATAGATCAGCATCTGTTGAGTGTGGCTAAGCCCCATTAACTTCAATGGAGCTTAGCCACGTTTCCCAAGATAGGTCATCAATGTCTGATTGTTGGGGGTCCAACTACTGGCACCCCTACCAAAAGTTGTTTGAAAAGGCTCTGGTGAGCACTGTGCTCTCCTCACAGCACCTCAAGCACAGCACCATTAGTTAGATAGTAGTCATGCTTGGTATTGTTGGTCTGGCCCATCCACTTGAATGAGATTGAACTGCAAGTAGACCATGTGACTGATGAACATGGTGTCAGTGGTCTATGAATACGCTGCAGCGTTATAGCCTCTTCAAGCAGTTGATCGACGACAGCACCACCCATCAAGTACTGATGACATCCTGAGGAAAGGTTATCACTATTAAAGGGAATCTGTCACCAGTTTTATTGTGTCACTTTAATTAAACCAGACATTTTGCTAAAATCTTCTGTTGAACAGCTCCTGCGCATGCCTAATGAGTCCACATGTTTATGATATCCTGGCTCTCCCCACCCACCTGCTGCTGATTCATATGGGAAAAAAAGCTGTCAAACAGAGACAAGTGGGCGGGGAGTGCCATGAGCTCATGAATATGGGTATTCATCAGTATACGCTGGAACTGTACAATACATTTTAGCAAAATAGCTGCTTCAGTTAAAGAAAGTGACCCAGCATTTTGCTAAGGGGATCTGTCACTAAGTAATGGTGCCCTTAGTTGGAACACCATAAAACTGGTGAGGGATTCCCTTTAACCCCTTTGCGCCCAGCGGCGTACTAGTCTTTAAAGGTCTTTAAACATGGCGCCTGTTCCTGAGCAGAGCGGACACCATAGCCGCGGGTGGCCTGCTGTTTCCTGTAGTAGACACCCGCGGCTGATGTCCGCAATCGGCAGTAATGCCGATCGTGGACATTTAGCCCCTCGGATGCCGTGGTCAATCCTGACCACGGCATCTGAGTACGCAAAACACCAGAAACTTCCGGTGTTGCTCTGGCTCCCCCGCATGGCAATCAGAGGAGCCGGAGCATGTCTGCAGCAGCCCCTGTCTTTATGAATGATAGGAGGCTGCTGCATAGTATTTCCTATGAAGCCCTTGCCTGTAATAGGACTCCATTAGAAAGTAGCAAAATCATTATAGACTCCAATGCAAGTGCACTGGAGTCTATGAGAATAGCAATCTAATGATTGCTTGTTATAGTTCCCTATGGGAACTATAAAAAGTGTAAATAATTAAATAAATAAAGTTTTTAAAAATAAAAAAATCAATAAAAAAACATAAAAATTCAAATCACTCCCCTTTCCCCAAAGTAAAAATAAAAGAACTAAAAAAATGTAAAAATACACATCATGGGTATCGCCATGTGCGAAAACCCCCATAGTATAAAAATGGCAGATTCGCTGTTTTTGATCGCTTCATTTTCTAAAAATAAATAAGTAAAACGTGATCAAAAAGTCATACACACCCCAGAATGCTATCAATTAAAATTTAAGATCAGCCTGCAAAAAATGAGCCCCCATACAGCTCCGTACACATAAATACCAAAAAGTTATAGGGGTCAAAATATGGCGTTGAAAAAAAATATTTTTCCAACTTAATTATTTTATTACTATCAAAATGCAAGAAAAACTATACATATAAGATACCGCCGGATTCGTACTTACCTGTACAATGAAAGTAACTGGTTTGTTTTATTGCACTTTGAACGCCGTAAATAAAAAAAAAAACTCGTATAACTGTGGCGGAATTGCATTTTTTTTGCAATTTCACCCGATTTGGAAATGTGCTCTTAGTGCAATCTGCTATGAAAGGGAGCAGTAACTGCTCACAGAATTGCTGACAGCTTCTTGGGAGGGATAGATTGGTGCTGCTCTTCTGGGATTGCTTTTGGGTAAGAAACTCTATTGTTGTGGCATCGGGGTCAGACTGGCCCACCAAGAGTAATTTCCTCTGGTGGGCCTAAGGAACTCCAGTCCGAGGCTGGGTAGCACTATGTTCTAGTTGTATGGGGTTAGCATACTGGACAAGTACTATTGCAGTGGCCAGGTTTGGGGTGGCCCCAACTCTACACTGGGACCCCCGTACACTGTTCAGTTGTCACCACGTGTTGCTGCTCTTCAGAAGGGATGGTAAGGCGTTGTGCACCCCAATGAGAAATAAGTCCAGAGAGTCAGGTTCTGCAGTTGACCAGTGTGCTTCTTTACTGGAGGAATCCAGGTGCAAAACGATACAGGCGAGGCATAGGCTGGTTTCTCCGGTCTCCTCCCTGGCAGAAGAAAGGTTTCATGCTGAGGAAAAGCCTGAGCCAGCTGTCGCGCTCTCTCTCTCTCTCAAAAGGCTGGTACGCTGGCCAAAGTCTTGAGGCCCACAGTCTGTATCTTAGTAGTCCAGGTTGCTCCTTGGTCACAGGGCTAGTGACCCATGGTCTGTGGCTCAGCATCCCCATCTAAGCATCTACTTGTAGCTGGCTTCTCCAGTCTCCTCCCTGGCAGATGAAGGTTTTGATGCTGGGGAAAATTCTGACCCATGATCTGTGGCTCAGCGTCACCATCTCAGCATCTTCTTGTGGTCGCTCAAGCAAACGGGCATGAGTATCCCCTCCAAGCACTGGTCGATAACTGCAGAACACTAGGGGCTCTGACTGCTTTCGTTATATACCATTTGTAGCTAGACTAGAACCTTCTAGTAACAACTCTTGTCTGGCATAGCCTTATATTGGAGCTTCAATGATACTTCATGGCAATGACACAGCAGTGTTTCCAGACAAAAACAAGTTTTCTAGACATAACAGCATAGCTAAAACCAAACATTCAAAAGGTCAGTCTGCTTGGTTTTGGTGTTAAACAAGTCTGACTTTTTCCCTCCAAAACATGCTCTTCTTTAAACCCTATGGCAGCAGTGGAAAATCACCAGCTTCTTATTCAAAGTCCTAAAAGTCTCTTAGTATTAATTAACCCTTTCTACAGAGCCTCACAAATACAGTGCAAATGAACAAGATAAATATCACAACATACATATAAAATGCAGTTACATAGTATTAAACAGTGCACATTAACTCTTTCAAGTAAAATAAAGTAAGTTTCTAACTTTGCATAGGAGAAACAGGGGAAATGTTCACAAATTTACAGACTTCATAGCACCCCTGCACCAGGGCACTACACTATCTACACTATACTGTATACTATATATTAATTGGCATCTCAAAATTCATTAAAATAAAATAAGGCACCCAGATTCGATGAAACTGTGAAGTGGATTTTCAAACTTTCTTTTATCTGTAATCTCATAATATCAAATTAATATTATATATCTGTAATTCTGTCAACTATGTCTGTAGATTGCCACCTTGAGCTTTCCTTATTGAGATAAATCCACCTAGATTCATTGATTTGTTATAGAACATAATAAATCCCCAGAGTGCTGAAGGAAAATGATATGTACAGTATCCAGTCATAACAACATGGCTTCGTCGTCAGGCATGCTAATTTCATGGTACCTCCTAATTGGACATAAATATGTCCTTGCAGTAAAGAGTTTGACTTTTCTGCTTCAGAAAACCATCCCTGGCACAGCATGCATTTCCATAACTGCTAACAGGTCATTATTTTGCTCTTTGATCAGACTGTTTATCTAGCTAAGATGGATCAAAGGTTAATTGAAAAGCTGATGCATCCTTAGCCTCGGAAGCTCTGTGCTGTGGAGAGTAATTGGAGGCACCCAAACACTGCCCTGTAGGACCTGACAAAGTGACCAAAAGGAAGTAATCGCATATCTTCCACTAGAATTTTTGTGCCTGTCCATGCCAGCAAACAATTAGTAGTGTGGAGGTTTCATGTGATGCTGCATGAAATCACTGACAGAGAGAGAACACAAGGTCATATATGAATAAAGAATACAAACTTAACATAGACAGACTGATTAACCTAGGATACTTTGGTCATCTGAATATATTGGATAATTTACTCGCTTCGGTAAATAATAAGTCAATTAGCAGTCACCAAGGAGTGACCATATAAAACACAAGGTTTCAGACTGGCTGCTAGAGATGAGCGAATTTTTCAAAAATTCGATTCGGCTGGTTCGCCGAATTTTCCGAAAAGATTCTCTTCGATCCGAATAAATTCGTTGCAAATCGCGTTAAAAACCGGCTACTTCCGGGCTGCAGAGAACCTGGATAGTGGTGTAGAACACTGTGCCTTGCAGTAAAACGCATAGGGAGTAGTGTTGAGCGAGCACTTCTGTGCTCGTATGCTCGGGTGCTCTGGCTAAGCAACCGAGCATAATGTTAGTCAATGGGACTAAACCAGGCACCCCCCACTCGGAAGAGGGGAGGGTGTCTGGTTAATAGAAAAAGGTCAGAATCACAACTTCTCCTCTTTTACTCCTTTCGCTTGTAAAAGTATGCTAATTAACTGAATTTGTATGCATTTGCGCACAATGCGTACGCATTAGCATACAAATTCGTACGCATTAGCATACAATGCATAGCATTAGCGTACAAATCAACATTACTGTGAATGCCAGCATTGCGCTTGAGTACACTCGGTGTTCTGCTGTGGTAGTGGAAGAATACTGTGAGCCAGTGTGACACGCACATAACAGGCGTCATTCTTAGAATCGCTACACACTTATGTATTTGGGCAGTTAAGGGGCCGAAACTCACCAAACAACTCAAGTCTGAACTCAGCCTTACAGGTCAATGTTAGCGCCAGCTATAAAGAATCGTGCAGAGGCCAAAGATCCTACTAGAGCGCCAAAATCGCACGCCTTTTACACCAATTCACTGATTCCACATACATTTCGACAGAACCTTTTCTATTACACGCTTATACAAGCAGAGCCCCCAAAGACAGGTTGGAGATAGCAGTGGCAGCAGCATCAGCAGACTATAGAGTGGCACGACGACAATGTGGTCAGGTGGAAGCAGCATGAGTAGGCCACAGAGTGGCAGAATGACAGACCCTGGAAGTGGCAGCAGCAGTGGAATTAGTAGTACAATTTGGAGGCCACAGAGTGGCACAATTACCTAATTTTGAGGTAGCGGCAGCTAGGAGACAGCATGTGCAGTCGGCAACGACAGGAGCATCAGGCCGGAGAGTGGCATGATGACATACCCTGAAGAGCAGACCGTACTAAAAAATTCTTGTCCTTTTGGCTAAGATCAACTGTAGCATATGTTCTTATCAGTTTAGGGGCTGGTTATGCCAGCAGACGGGAACAGAGGAGGTGCAGCGAAGGCTACAGCTTTGCCTCGACTGTGACAAAATGTCAGTATTGACCCAAGATGCCAAGAAAGCTCGGAGTTCCATCTTGAGATCGAGCTGGCGGTCTGCAGGGACCTGAGCTACCACCTGTGGGAACCCCTGCCTCTCGCTTCCCCATGCTCATCGCTGAGTGTCCCGTGGGCCGGAATCGTTTACCTTTAAAAATTCGAGTGTTCAAAACAAACAGGGTTTCCTGTGTACTTGAGCTTTGAATAATGAAATAGGACTACAGAACGTACCAAAAACCTACTTCTGACATGCTGCTGCAGAGGAGAGTGGTACCGTAACAGCAGCAGTCAAACAAATTTCAAGGCCACAGAGTTGCACCGTAACAGAAGCTGCAAGAGTCGCAGTCAAACAAATTTCAAGGCCACAGAGTGGCACCGTAACAGCAGCTGCAAGAGTCAGCAGTCAAACAAATTTCAAGGCCACAGAGCGGCACCATAACAGCAGCTACAAGAGGCAGCAGTCAAACAAATTTCAAGGCCACGGAGAGGCACCGTAACAGCAGCTGCAAGAGGCAGCAGTGGAATACATTTCAAGGCCACAGAGTGGGAGAGGCAGCAGGAGTCGTACTAATTTTAATGAGACAGAATGGCACAGAGACATACCCTGGGAGAGGCAGCAGCAGTCATAAAAATTTAAATGCAGCATACCGTAGAGTGGCACAATTACATAATTTGGACGTAGCGGCAGCTAGGACACAGCGTGTGGAGGCAGCAGCAGCAGCATACCGTAGAGTGGCACAATTACATAATTTGGACCTAGCGGCAGCTAAAAGACAGCGTGTGGAGGCAGTGGCAGCAGCATCAGGAGACAGAGTGGCACAATGACAGACCCTGAAGTGGCAGCAGCATGAGTAGGCCACAGATTGGCACAATCAGACTCTGGAAGTGGCAGCAGCAGTCGTTAAAATTGGAAGGCGACAGAGTGGCACAATGACAGACCCTGGAAGTGGCAGCAGCATGAGTAGGCCAAAGAAAGTTTGAGGTAGCGGCAGCTAGAAGATAGCGTGTGGAGGCGGCGGCAGCAGCAACAGCAGCATCCCAGAGAGTGGCACAATTACATAATTTGGACCTAGCGGCAGCTAGGAGACAGCATGTGGAGCCGATAGCAGCAACAGCATCCCAGAGAGTGTCACAAGTACATAATTTGGACCCAGCGGCAGCTAGAACACAGCATGTGGAGGCAGCGGCAGCAGCATCAGGCGACAGAGTGGCACAATGACAGACCCTGAAGTGGCAGCAGCATGAGTAGGCCACAGATTGGCACAATCAAAAACTCTGGAAGGCAGCAGCAGTCGTTAAAATTGGAAGGCGACAGAGTGGCACAATGACAGACCCTGGAAGTGGCAGCAGCATGAGTAGGCCAAAGAGGGGCACAATGACAGACCCTGGAAGTGGCAGCAGCATGAATAGGCCAAAGAGTGGCACAAAGAGAGACCCTGGAAGTGGCAGCAGCATGAGTAGGTCACAGAGTGGCACAATTACATAAGTTTGAGGTAGCGGCAGCTAGAAGTTAGCATGTGGAGGCGGTGGCAGCAGCAACAGCAACCCAGAGAGTGGCACAATTACATAATTTGGACCTAGCGGCAGCTAGGAGACAGCGTGTGGAGGCGGTAGCAGCAACAGCATCCCAGAGAGTGGCAAAAGTACATAATTTGGACCTAGCGGTAGCTAGGACACAGCATCTGGAGGCAGAAGCAGCAGCATACCGTAGAGTGGTACAATTACATAATTTGGAGGTAGCGGCAGCTAGGACACAGCGTGCGGAGGCGGGGGCAGCAGCATGAGTAGGCCACAGAGTGGCACAATTACATCATTTGGAGGTAGCGGCAGTTAGGACACAGCGTGTGGAGGCAGCAGCAGCAGCATCAGGCCACAGAGTGGCATGGTGACATAGCCTGGAGGTGACAGCAGTAGCAGCATCAGGAGACCTGATGAGATGGCAGCAGCATCAGAAGGCTACATATTGGGTCAATGACAGAGTGGAGAGGTGGGTGGCATTACCAGTCACTGGTATAGATGCTGGGTGGTAGAAGGAGCAGCTGGTAGATGTGTGGCATCAGGCGGGTGGCAGCATCATAAGAGTGGGTGAGGTAGGTAGCCTGAAGAATACAGTCCCATTTGTCAAGGTTTGGGTGACGCATCATGGCTGATCTAATCTGATGCATCAGCCATTGGTGGGTATAAATTCTGGCTGATCCATGCCTGATTCATCTTGACAAAGATGAGTCTTTCCACATTTTGGAAGGACAGGCGAGTTCTCCTTGGGGTAACTATGGCCCCCGTCGCACTGAACACCCGCTCTGATGCCACTCTACTAGCCGGACAGGACATCTTCTCCAGTGCAAACTCGGCCAGTTGCGGCCACAAATCCAGTTTGGCTGCCCAGTAGTCCAGAGGATCTTCAATGTGGGTTGGCAGGGTGCTGTCCAAGTAGGCCACCACCTGCTGGTTCAGGGTCTGCTCCTAGTCTACCTGCTGCTGCTAGTGAGTACTTTCCGCACTTGGCGGGTGAAGAAAGCTGCTCATCAGCGACTCCAGACTCAAGTTGCTGCTGATGGAGCTGGTACTGCTCCTACCCCCCCCCCCCACAACAGCAGTGGCTGTGGTACGTGAGCGCTGAGGGGTCCTGGTCAGACCTGCGAAAGGATGGACGACGACGCAGATAGGCAGCAGCCAACTGACTACATATGATGTCTCTATAGTACTTCAGTTTGTCCTCCCTCTCAGCAGGTGAAAAAAGGCCCCCATTTTAGACCAGTAGCGAGGGTCCAAGAGGGTGGAGAGCCAGAAGTCATCCCTCTGCCGAATGGTGAATATTCGGCTGTTACTACGTAAGCAAGTGAGCATGCATCTGGCCATTTGCACAAGTGACTCGGAGGGACTCCTTGCCTCCAACTCCACTGTATACTGCCATGGTGTCTCTGAGTCATCTTCCTCATCTCCCTCTACCTCCTCTGGCTGCTCCTGCTCCTCCTCTTCTATCACCTGGGTAGAAAAACCACTAAATGCTTGTGCTCCAATGTCCTCCTCCTCCTCCAGTTCAGCCCCCACCGGACTCATGTGGCCGTGAGATGCAGTCTCCACGTCTCCAGTCCCCTGACCAGAAAGATTTTGCAGCATCTGTTCCAGGACATGAAGCAGCGGAATGACGTTGTTCATACCATAGTCCTGGCGACTGACAAATAACGTGTCCTTCTCAAAGGGCATGAGCAAGTGGCAGGTGTCACGCATGAGCTGCCACTGGCGGACATCAAAATTACACAGGGGAGTACTCCTGTCCGCTTGGATCATTAAAAAATCGTTTATGGCCTTTCTCTGTTCGTACCGTCGGTCCAACATATAGAGGGTAGAATTCCAATGGATGGAAACGTCACATATCAGCCTATGTTGGGGGATGCCGTTTTGCCGCTGCAGCTCAAGGAGGGTGTGCTTGCCGCTGTAGGAATGGCTGAAGTGCATGCAAAGTTTCCTGGCTATTTTTAGAATGTTTTGCAGTTGGGTATAAGACTTGAGGAACCGTTTGACAACCAGATTAAATACGTGCGCCATGCAGGGTGCATGGCTCAGCCCTCCTTGGCGCAGCGTGGACATCATGTTCTTTCCATTATCTGTCACCATGGTTCCGATTTTTAGTTGTCGCTGAGAAAGCCAGCAATCGATTTCTTCTTTCATGAGGCGGAGCAGTTCCTCCCCTATGTGACTTTGTTCGCCCAGGCAAACCAGGCATAGAACTGTGCGACACCGTCGTGCCCTGCACATGTGGTACGCTGGAGGAGCGCTAATTAGAGATGAGCGAGTAGTGAAATATTCGAAAGTTCGAAATTCGATTCGAATAGACCGCGAAATTCGACTATTCGACCGGATATCGAATCCCATTAAAGTCTATGGGAAAAAAATGCTCGCCACTTGGAAATCTCAATTCGACCACTTGGAGGTCACCAAGTCCACCCTGGAACCTCAGAAAAGGATGCCAACACTGCTGGAATGCAACTGGGACAGCAGGGGAAGCATGTCTGGGTGCATATAACGCGCCCAAGTCGCACTATTACGCCACTATCACAGCCTCTCAACAATACACTCCAAACACAATCTAACCTCTCTGTAAAGTGAGACCATACAAGGAAACCTTCTTTCCTCTACATTGCCATGGACCCCAAGCCAAACTAGACAAAAAAGAAGATAAAATTCTGCACCCCTTAAAATCACGTTGCCTATGACAACCACAGATGGCATAGGCAAGGGGGAAAGCAAATAGACCCCACCCCTAATTGTCATTGTGTGTGTGTGTGAGATGTGGTCAGACATGTCTTCTTTAAAATGTAAAAACAACTCAAACACATGCAGAAGCCTTAAAATGCCCAAATTGTTGGCGCTTGAGATGTCAGTGACCCGACCTGGCCCAGTGTCATGTCTAGCAGGTAAAGCAGTGGGGATGTTGAGGGATGCGTAGGACCGCAAAAGGCAGGAAGAGGCCGTGGGCTGGCCAGAGGCTCATGGAAAATTTTGTGGAGGCCCAAGAGGTGAGACGTCTTAAAAATTGTGTGGAGGCTAAAGAGGTGAGACGTGTTAAAAATTATGTGGAGGCCCAAGAGGTGACACCTCTTAAAAATTATGTGGAGGCCCGAGAGGTGACACCTCTTAAAAATTATGTGGAGGCCCGAGAGGTGAGACCTCGAAAACGTTTTGTGGAGGCCCAAGAGGTGACACCTCTTAAAAATTATGTGGAGGCCCAAGAGGTGACACCTCTTAAAAATTATGTGGAGGCCCAAGAGGTGACACCTCTTAAAAATTATGTGGAGGCCCAAGAGGTGACACCTCTTAAAAATTATGTGGAGGCCCAAGAGGTGACACCTTTTAAAGGCTGCAGTTATCCACAGATTTGCATGCAATGTAAAATGGTTACACTCATTTTATAAAGGCAACTATCATGAAAAATCAGTTTAAATGTATTGAGGGCAGCACAGAGTATTTCTACAGAGGAAGGAGTATTCTTTTTATTTTTTTTCCTTTTTTTATATGTATATGCTGTTGCCTTCAGTATATGAGAGTTGATTTCATGATGCTACTGCAGCCACTTAAAACGTTTTAAGTCTTGTTTTGTTTTTTTGAATACTGAGAATGCTATTTTGTACCAGATTTTGTATGTAAAGACTGAACACATTAAAATGAGAATGTTACCAAAATTATAATTTATAATTTATTTACCTTTTGTGGAGGCCCAAGAGGTGAGACCTCTTAAAAATTATGTGGTGGCCCAAGAGGTGAGACCTCTTAAAAATTATGTGGTGGCCCAAGAGGGGAGACCCGTTAAAAATTATGTGGAGGCCCAAGAGGTGAGACCTGTTAAACATTTTGTGGAGGCCCAAGAGGTGAGACGTGTTAAACATTTTGTGGAGGCCCAAGAGGTGAGACCTCTTAAAAATTATGTGGAGGCCCAAGAGGGGAGACCCGTTAAAAATTATGTGGAGGCCCAAGAGGTGAGACCTCTTAAACATTTAGCGCAGGCCCAAGAGGTGAGCCATAAATATATAAATTGTTCTTATTTACGGAGCAATTCTACGGCGGTTAAGGAGGAGGAGGAGGAGGAAATGGCACTTCATACATATGGCACTTTACTTTTGGCTGCTTTCCACGGTTGGAGAAGCAAAGTCCGGGTCAATCCACTTGCTGTTCATTTTGATTAGCGTCAGCCTGTCGGCACTGTCGGTTGACAGGCGGCTGCGCTTATCGGTGATAATGCCCCCGGCAGCGCTGAACACCCTTTCTGATAGCACGCTGGCGGCAGGGCAGGCAAGCACCTCCAAGGCGTACAGGGACAGTTCCAGCCACGTGTCCAACTTGGAGACCCAGTAAGTGTAGGACGCCGAGGGATCGGGGAGGACAGGGTTACGGTCTGCCAGGTACTCCCGCAACATCCGCCGATACTTGTCCCTCCTGCTGATAGCGGGCCCCGCAGTGATGGAAGTTGCACGAGGGGGTGCCATGAACGTGTCCCACACCTTGGAGAGTGTTCCCCTGGTGGCTGTGGGCCTGATCGATGTTGAGGGACTCTGGGAGACCCTCTCCTCTCTGCCGCCAGCGATGCTGGGTGGGAAAATCTCCATCATGTTCTGCACGAGTTCCCTCTGGTATTCCAGCAATCGATTCGTCCTCTCCTCTACCGGAATAAAAGAGGAGACGTTATCTTTATACCGGGGGTCCAGGATTGCGAAGACCCAGTACAGTTTGTTCTCCACTATCCGGACAACACGTGTGTCCCGGGAAAAGCAGCCCAGCATGAAGTCAGCCATGTGTGCCAGACTCTGAATAGGCATGACGTCACTGCCCCCACCAGAAGGATCACTTGCCATTTCCTCCTCTTCCTCTTCCGCCTCCTCTCCGCCCCATCCGCGCTGAACCAATGGGACGCGCACAGCCTGACTGCTACCCTCGCCGCCAGCATCCTCCTCCTCTTCCACAGCCACCTCCACGTCGTCCTCCTCCTCCTCATCCTCCTCCTCCTGCAACTGCCACCGTGAAGCAGACAAAAGTGTGGTCTGACTGTGTAGCTCCGTTGCGTCTCCTCCTACCCCCGTCTCCTCTGCGTGCAATGCGTTCTCCCTTATTGCGATGAGGGATTCTTTAAGGACGCATAGGAGCGGGATGGTTACGCTCACTATAGCGTCCTCGCTGCTGACCTTCTTGGTGGACTCCTCAAAGATACGCAGTACATCGCATACGTCTGCCATCCATGGCCACTCGTGGTTGGCAAACTGAGGGAGCTGAGTTGGAGGCACGCGTGGATTATTAATCTGGTACTCCATCAATGCTCTCTGCTGCTCACACACCCTGGCCAACATGGAATAGGTGGAATTCCAGCGAGTCGGCAGGTCGCACAACAGCCGATGTTCAGGCAAATGGAGGCGTTGCTGGAGTTTTTTTAAGCTAGCAGCAGCTACAGTTGACTTCCGAAAGTGTGCGCACAAGCGCCGCACTTTCACCAGTAGCTCTGCCAGGTTGGGGTAAGTCTTTAGAAATTTTTGGACTACCAGATTAAAAACGTGGGCCAGGCATGGTACGTGATTGAGTTCGGCAAGCTCCAGAGCCGCCACCAGGTTACGGCCGTTATCGCACACGACCATGCCTGGTCCTAGCTGCAGCGGCGACAGCCACATCTCCGTCTGCTGCAGTATGGCGTCCCTCACCTCTGGGGCGCTGTGCTTCCTGTCGCCCAAGCTGATGAGCTTAAGCACCGCCTGCTGACGTCTCCCCGCGCCAGTGCTGCAACGCTTCCAGCTAGCGGCTGAGGGCGATGTTAAGGCACAGGAGGAGGAGGAGGAGGAGGAGGAGGAGGAGGGGGGTTTATCAGAACCCATGCTGGCAATCTTGGGCGGGGGTGGTAGGTAGGCCGTCTCTGTTTGCGACCCCGTCCCCGCCTCCACTACATTCACCCAGTGTGCCGTCAAAGAAATGTATCGTCCCTGGCCACAAGCGCTTGTCCACGCGTCGGTGGTCAAGTGGACCTTTGCGCTGACTGCGTACCTCAGGGCCCGCCTGATGTTACGCGACACGTGCTGGTGCAGGGCGGGGACGGCACTCCGGGAAAAGTAGTGGCGGCTGGGGACGGAATAGCGAGGTGCGGCAGCCGCCATCAGGTCGCGGAAGGCCTGCGTCTCCACAAGCCTAAACGGCAACATCTCCAGGGCCAGCAGTTTGGAGATGTGGCAGTTTAAGGCTTGGGCTTGGGGGTGACTCGAGGCGTACTTCCGCCTGCGGTCGAACGCCTGCGAGATGGACAGTTGTTGGGACGAGGAGTGTGAAGGTGCAGGCGAAGAGGCGGGGGAAGGGGAGGCTGAAGGAGAAGGCCCCAAAGTAGCAGAGGCAGAGGCAGAGGCAGATGTGGAGGTGTCCTGGCTGGAGGTCTGGACCGCAGTGGCAGCACACAACAAAGGGGAAGAGGCAGTGGCAGCAAGACCGGGCGCAGTTTGTATTGCGTTTGCTCTCTCCCACTCAGCCCAGTGCTTGAATTCCAAGTGACGCCGCATGCCTGAGGTGGTCAGATTGCTCTTCTCAGAGCCCCTACTCAGTTTTGAGTGGCAGAGTGTGCAAACCGCGCTCAGTTTGTCATCCGCACAAACATTAAAATATCTCCACACCACAGAAGTACGAGGCCTCGATGGGGGAGCTTCGCGCGACTGGCCGCTGCCGGGAACAGCTTCGGCCCTGCTGGCTGTGGCCTCACTTCTCTGTCTGAACTGTCCTCTGCCTGTGGCCATCCCTCTGCCTGTGGACATCCCTCTGCCTGTGGACATGCCTCTGCCTGTGGACATGCCTCTGCCTGTGGACATCCCTCTGCCTGTGGACATCCCTCTGCCTGTGGACATCCCTCTGCCTCTTGCTGCCTTTTTCGGTGCTGCGCAGACCACCACCTCTCCACTGCTTTCCTCGCTGGACATCACCCCTGGCCAAGTGGGGTCGGTCATTTCGTCATCCACCAGCTCCTCTTCCACTTCCTCACTCTGCTCCTCCTCCTGCCCACTGGACATTCCAACAGCCTCCCTTGATGGCAACTGCGTCTCATCATCATCATCGCTCATGATAACAGATGCTGGCTCAGGGTCCACATCAGCAGGAGATGGCGAAAACTCCAGTGTTTGGGCATCACTACAAACAAATTCCTCTGCTAGCTCCTGGGATTCTTCCGGCACATCTGAAAAAGGACCCGAAAAGAGCTCCTGGGAGGGGTCAATGGTGGGATGACTCTGTTGGCCAGGTGTGGAGGAAGGAGGGTCAGAGTGAGACTGTGTGGATGACTGGCTGGTGGACAACTGTGTGGAAGCGCTATCGGCTATCCATTGCACCACCTGTTCAACCTGCTCAGGCCTCAACAGCGGTGTAACCCGCCCCCTGCTTAACTGTCCCATAAAAGCAGGGATTCTGGATGAGCGGGATCCTGGCTGACCCTCACCAGCACGCATTGTATCCCCACTGGCTTCAACAAGGCCCCCAACAGCATTTCCGCGCCCCCGTCCTCGTCCACGTCCTATTCCGCTAGCCCCGC
>ONZH01030554.1:0-25545 GCA_900303285.1 Rhinella marina
TGTGCTCGCTGAGTGCTTGTGAGGGTCCAGGTCAGGGCGGAGGCATCTGCCTACGTTTTGCTGCTAGCACAGGAAAGAGGGGCAGTGGTGTGACCCGCAGACACCGATTGTGGATCCAGGCGTTTGGCCATCTATTAGGGTGCTTTGCTGCGATGAAAATCATGCTGGTGGTGTCAGGTTGCTAGTATTCATGCCCCTGCTCATTTGGTACGGCACAGGTTGCAAATGACAATTCTTTTATCGTCCACACTTGTTTTTGTGGCCTGCCTTCTCCCTTTTGCCACCCCACTGCCTCTTCCAGCCTGTTGTGGTGCTGCGGATCCCCTTCCCCCTCTGTACTGCTGTCCTCGCTCAGCTTGCCACTTTCCCATGTTGGGCAGTGATTTCATCATCTACCACCTCCTCTTCCACTTCATCACTCTGGTCCTCCTCCTGATAAGCTGACCTTCAGTGCTGCTGACACTCAAAACATTAGGGGCGAGTGGCTGCTGATTAGGGGTGAGTGCCTGCTGCTTATCTGACCGTGTAAAACATTGGGGTCGAGGGCTT
Source organism: Rhinella marina (assembly GCA_900303285.1). Lineage (NCBI taxonomy): Eukaryota > Metazoa > Chordata > Amphibia > Anura > Bufonidae > Rhinella > Rhinella marina. The sequence goes on from ONZH01030554.1 coordinate 550, forward strand.
GCTGCTACTTGCTCTTTACATACAAGTAAATATATGTTTTCTAAGAATATTTCCTCTAAAATCGATGTTATATTTGGTTTTGGGGGGTATTCTTGTCATTCCGTATAAGTGTCGTAATACTCAGGCAACATCGTTTCCAGCAGCGACTTCAGTGTCCAAGATGCATCTGGACATCCTCCCCATGCTGTTCCCAAACCATTTCAGTGGTGTTTCCACCATTTTCTCAACTTTCCCTATGAACCAGACACCCTCCCCTCTTTAGAGCAGGGGATGCCTGGTTTAGTACTCATGTTCTCCCATTGACTTCCATTATACTCGGGTACTCGGCCGAGCATTCGAGCACCACCTAGTGTTCGGCCAGAGCACCCAAGCATCGCGGTGCTCGATCAACACTAGTCATCATATCTTTCCTAAAATGCAACTTTATTACATTCATTTGAAAGCTGCCTGTCGTGGGTTTGTGTACGTGCAAGGGTGTTGGCAATGACAGACTCTAAGGGCTCATGCACACGACTGTATGTATGTTGCGGTCTGCAAAAAACTGATCCGCAAAAAAAACAGTTGACGTCCTTGTGCATTCCGTATTTTGCGGAATGGAACAGCTTGCCCCTAATAGAACAAAAATACGGACATATGGAAATGGAATGTACCTTCCTTTTTATGCGGACCTATTGAAATGAATGGTTCTACATACGGTCTGCAAACAAAAAAAAAAAAAACAGAACAGACTCAGAAAGAAAATACGTTTGTGTGCATGAGCCCTAAGGCTTCAGGGTGTAAAGGTCCAAATGGTGTTTTATTTTTCATCCCACACAACACAATACTGTGATCCGTCAGAAAAACAGCACATAAATAAACAAACAAAAGAAAAAACAGGATCCTGCAAAAAAAAAGATCCTGGGCATCAGTTATGCACATTTGGCATTCATTTGTTTGAGCCATGTCCGTCTGAGATCCTTTTTTTACACAGAAAAAAAAGTACAGCATGCAGGACTTTTTTCCACCTAAAAATAATAATATAATACAAATTGGTATCATATGATACAAATCAGTATCCGTACACTGCATACATGGCTGCGGTGTATGGATTATCTTTGTGCCGTAGTGAATAGCGCTTTTGGAGCCCAAACTGCAATGGCCCACCAAGCGGGAATCGGGGATCCAGATAGTGTGTGTGTCACGTACGCACCGCCGCGTCCCGCGACCAGGGATGGATCTGCCAGGGGCCAGACTACCTTCAAGTTCTCCCTCTGTGCACACCACACACTCGGGCCACAAAGTGAGGGTAGATTGCCCCAAACACACACAGACCCAACACCCCAAACACCAGCTGCTATGGATTCTTTAGAGCAACAAGGCGGACTTATAAAGGGAATACTTTATACACAAAAGTAGTGCAGAGCTTACAAAAATAGATGTAAAATGAGACAAAATAAAAATAACGTACACAAACAGCAAGAGTAAAATAAATGGGAGAAAAACAGTAATAGAATCTTACTGCCCCGGGAGAAGGGGAGGAAATGGTTAATTGTCAGCTTGGCTGTGACTCCCACACGATGTAACTCCCAAAATCTGTCCATACAACAATTTTATAGAACTAGGATTGGTGTCCAATTTCCGGTCGGCCCAGTCATCGACTAACCAAATCCCAGTTCCTCCATTGGGGGGGCAATTAATGAGGGGAGTGGAGGGCACTGAATATTCAAATCTCTTTGTTTTAAAGTTTTCAAATCTCCCTCCAAAATGGGTCCCATTCCCCCAGTATCTGGTCTAGCAGGGGGGAGCAGATGTTTCTTTGAAGCTAGTACCAGGCAATCAGAGGTGTGAGATTTGACGGGAGGATGAGGAGAAATGTCCATTTGTTCATCTTGTATGTAGCTGGCAGACTCCACCATGCTGGGGTAGGCCATAGGCTTCAAAGAGCGGTCAGTCATTTGGTTAATGACCCTTCTATTCAGCAGAAATCACACTTTATATAACAGACACACAATATAGATAATTCTATACTGACTACAAGGAGTATGCACCCCCACATTATATTCATGACAGTGTGCAACAAGCTAGGTCCTCTTGAATGATGGCAGGGTTCTATAGGAACATAGTGTAATTCTCGTATACTCCAGTGCTAATGAATTAGAGACTATGAGATAAACAAACAATCTAATGACTGCATGTTCACGTTACCAATTTCCCAAAATAAAAAAAATAAAAATAAACATCATTGGCATCACCACATGCGAAAACACTCGTACTATTAAATTATAAACATATTTACCTCATGCAATAACAGTGAAATGTAAAAAAATAAATAAAATGGCTGATTTGCTGTTTTTTGATCACTTCACCTCCCCAAAAATGGGAATAAAAAGTGATCTAAAAGTAATTCAGACCCTACAATTATATCAATGAAAAATGAGCCCTCACACAGCTTTGCACACATAACTACAAAAAAGGTACATGGGTCAAATACGCAATTGAGAGGGAAAAATAATTTTTTTCAAGGTTTTTATTTTTTTCAGTATTTAAACATGAGAAAAACTATAGAAAGGTGATATCGTAATTGTACTGGCCAGGAGAATGAAGGTAACAGGTCAGTTTTACTCTATATGGAATGTCTTTAATACAAAACCCATTAAACTGTGGCATATTTGCATTTTTTTTCCAGTTCCACCCCATTTGGAATTTTTTCCAGCTTGCTACTACACTGTATGCAATATTAAATGGTAGCATTAGAAAGTACAACTTGTCCTGAAGAAACAAGCCCTCAGTAATAAAAAAAAAAAAGTAATGGCCCCGGTAAGCCAGGAAGTGAAAAATGAAAACGCAAAAATGAAAAACCCTCTGGGGGTTAAAGGGGTATTCCCATCTTACAAATGTAGTTTGTATAGTTAGATATAGCCATACCAATGTTATTACTAATAGAATGTATTTGTATAAAATGTACCGTTTAGAAGATTTCCCTATTTGTATATCCATTGTCCCACACACATCAGTCAGGCCATTGCCCCTAGTTACGGCCACAGCGGCCATGTAGTAGTGGTGGCCAGCTTGCTCCTTTTCAAACCCGCTCTGAGGTAACTGCTGTATTGTGGACGCACATTACATGAGCATGCGCAAACACATCTTAGGATACTTTCACATCTGCATTTTGGACGCTACCAGTCCAAAACAGAATGGTCAGTACCCGTCCAAAAAGCAGACTTAATAAACGAATCCTGCTTCATAGAGATGAATTGATCTTGGAACAGGATTAGAGATGAGCGAGCATACTCGTCCGAGCTTGGTACTCGTTCGAGTATTAGGGTACTCATAAGTACTTGCAGCTCGGACGAGTATCTCGCCATACTCGAGGAAATGGCAACTTCCGCATCGTGCTTTTTTGGCGCCTAAAAACACAGCCAATCACAAGCCAGGAGACTCTGCGTACCACCCAGCATCACGTGGGGCCCTTACATGTCGATAGCAGGGGTTGGCTGGCCTGATCAGGTGACCCAGGAATATACTACCGACTGGCCGCGGTGCTCGTCTCAGATGCCATCTGGATGTCGTTAGGGATAGAGCTGCTGCCTTTCAGGGACAGTGTTAGGGCCTGCATTTAGTTGTCTGTTAGGCAGGGATCACCCACAAAGAACCCAACAGCCCTTCTAAGGGCTAGAAGACATTTTATTTTATTATTTTTGTCACTTGGCTGGCTGGCACTAGTAGTGCAGCTATCGCCATATCTAACCCTGTTTTTTTTTATTGTTCTATCTCAGTGATACAAATCCATTGCACACAGCACTGTGGAACCATTCTGTGTGTCACAGTTCAGCACATTCGCTCCCATCCATATATACTGTCCAGGTGACACTTTCTGTACGTCACACAATACAACCAAGTCATTTGCTACCAATATCATCTACCGCTTGATCCAGAAAATTCTCTGTGCGACATTTGTCTGGGTCGCAGACTAAATAGCCACCGTTAACAGGGTGTCAGTCAGTCCTACCATAGTTCCTGCACGTCACGTTCCCAAAAAAACAAAATATAAAAAAATAAAATAATTTTTTCAGTTGTTTTAGTTCAGTGATACAAATCCATTTTACTTAGCTGCGTGTAACCTTTCTGTGTGTCACAGTTCAGCACACTCGCTCCAATCCGTATAATCTGTCCAGGTGACACTTTCTGTACGTCACTTAATTCTACCGGACTTAATTTTTTATTTTTTTTTTATCATACACCTATATACAAAAAATGTTGAACCCCAGGGCTAAGGGTCGAGGGCGAGGGCGTGGGCGTGGGCATTCAATTACTGCAGGGGGCAGAGGCCGTGGTCCTGGGCAGGGTGAGACAGTACCCGCTGATGAGGGAGCAGGGGAATTCCGCAGAGCTACACTCCCTAGCTTCATGTCTCAACTTACAGGGACACGTGGTAGAGGACTGTTGAAACCACAACAGTGCGAACAGCTGATCTCGTGGATTACGGACAATGCTTCAAGTAATTTGTCCACCAGTCAGTCTTCCACGCAGTCCACCCACGTTACCCAAGGGAGCACTCCTCTAGCTCCTCCACCTCAACCTCCTTCCCCCCAGTCTGCCCCCTCCCAGGAAAATTTGGAATGCGATCCGGCATACTCTCAGGAACTGTTTTCTGGACCCTTCCCAGAGTCACAAACCACTTCTCAGGTTGCTGCTGACCTCGTTCCCGATGCCCAAGTTTTCCAACTGTCGCAGTCTGTGGGTGATGATGATGATGATGACAATGTTGAGTTAGTGGAAGAAGTTTGTAAAGAGGTGTCGGACGATGAGGAGACACGGTTGTCAGACAGTGGTGAAGTTGTTGTTAGGGGAGGAATTCCGAGGGGGGAGCAGACTGAGGAATCGGAGGATGACGAGGTGACTGACCCAAGCTGGGTTGATATGCCGAGTGAAGACAGTGCTTCTGAGGCGGAGGCGAGTGCTGCACCAGAACAGGTTGTAAGACGCAGTGGTGTGGCCAGAGGGAGAAGCAGGGCCAGAGCTGGTGCATCAGCAGCAACTGTTTCACGTAGGGAAGCTCCCGTGGTGAGGCCTAGATGTTCGCAAGTCTGGAGGTTCTTTAAAGAAAGTGAGGATGACCGACGGACTGTGGTGTGAAACCTGTGCCACACCAGGATCAGCAGGGGTGCCACCACTACTAGCCTAACCACCACCAGCATGTGCAGGCATATGAGTGCTAAACACCCCACTCAATGGAACCAAGGCCGTTCACCACCCCCTGCGGGTCACACCACTGCTCCTTCCCCTGTGTCACTCGCTGCCTCTGCTAGTCAACCCCCTGCCCAGGACCCCGGCACGAGCGCCTCCCGCCGGAAAACTACACCTTCGCCTCCATGATCCTCCACAGTGTCCACCAAAGTGTCCCAGCGCAGCGTTCAGCTGTCTTTACAGCAGACGCTGGAGCGCAAGAGGAAATACAGTTCCACCCACCCACATGCCCAAGCCCTCAAAGTCCACATCTCCAAATTGCTTAGCCTGGAGATGCTGCTCTATAGGCTGGTAGAGACCGAGGCCTTTCGAAATCTCATGGCGGTGGCTGCCCCTCGGTATTCCGTCCCCAGCCGCCACTATTTTTCCCGATGTGCCGTCCCAGCCCTACACCAGCACGTGTCACAGAACATCATCCGTGCCCTGACCAACGCTGTTTCTGAGAAGGTCCACCTAACCACGGACACGTGGACAAGTGCTGCCGGGCAGGGACACTATGTCTCACTGACGGCACATTGGGTTAACTTGGTGGAGGCTGGGACCGAGTATGACCCTGGGGCCTCTCATGTACTGCCCACACCGAGGATTGCGTGGCCTACCTCGGTCACGGTCTCTCAAACGTACTATGCCTCCTCCTCCTCCTCCGACCCCTCCTCCTCCTCCACCAAATTACCATCCGTGGGCACGGCGCCTTCAGTCGGTAGCTCTAGGCGCAGCAGCAGTGCCGTGGGTAAGCGCCAGCAGGCGGTGCTCAAACTGCTGAGCTTAGGTGACAAAAGGCACACCGCCCAAGAGCTGTTACAGGGCATCACGGCACAGACTGATGTGTGGCTGGCACCGCTGAACCTCAAGCCAGGCATGGTTGTGTGTGACAACGGGCGTAACCTGGTGGCGGCTCTGCAACTCGGCAGACTGACACATGTGCCATGCCTGGCCCACGTGTTCAATCTTATAGTTCACCTCAAGACATACCCCAATCTGTCTGATTTGCTCACCAAGGTGCGCCGCATCTGTGCGCATTTCCGCAAGTCTAGCACAGATGCTGCCACTCTCAGGGCAGCGCAGCGCCGCCTACAACTGCCCGCTCACCGACTGTTGTGCGACGTGCCCACGAGATGGAATTCCACATTAAACATGTTATCCAGAGTTTACCAGCAGCGCAGAGCGATTGTAGACTGCCAGATGTCATCTTCCACCAGAACTGGTAGTAAGGTCTCTCAGATTCCTCAAGTCTACAATGAGGAGTGGACGTGGATGTCTGATATCTGCCAGGTGTTGAGCAACTTTGAGGAGTCAACACAGATGGTCAGCGGCGATGCCGCCATTATCAGCCTCACCATCCCGCTGCTTTGCCTGTTGAAAAAATCACTGCTCAGCATCAAGTCGGATGCTTTGCGCTTGTCACAAGAGACGGTGGAGGAAGATACGTCACTTGATAGCCAGAGCACCCTCCGGTCTGTTTCTCAGCGCGTATCGGAGGAGGGGGATAAGCATGAGGAGGAAGAGGAGGAGAATGTTGGCGAGACAGTAGAGGGTACCAGTGCTCAGTCCTTAACTCTTGAGCGTGTATGGGCTGAAGAGGAGGACTTGGAGGAGGAGGAGGAGGAGGAGGAAATGGAGAGGCAGGCCAGTGAGGAGAGGGAATTCTTGCGTGTTGGGACTCTGGCGCACATGGCAGACTTCATGTTAGGCTGCCTATCCCGTGACCCTCGCGTTAGAAGAATTTTTTCAAACACCGATTACTGGGTGTTCACTCTCCTGGACCCATGGTACAAGCAGGACCTTTCCACTCTCATCCCTGCAGAGGAAACGAGTATGAGAGTGAATAGGTATCAACAGGCCCTGGTGCACAAGCTGAAACAATTCTTCCCATCTGACGCCGCTAGCGGCAGAGGGCATGGTTCTGTGGGCGAAGTAGCGGGGGAGAGGCGGCGAGCAGGCAGCTTGTCCAGCACTGGCAGGGGAACGCTCTCCAAGGCCTTTGCCAGTTTTATGTCACCCCAGCAAGACACTGTCACCTGTCCCCAGTCTAGGCAGAGTAGGGGGGAGCTGTACAGAAAGATGGTGAGGGAGTACCTAGCTGACCATACCAACGTCCGGACCGATCACTCTGCTCCATACAACTACTAGGTTTCAAAGCTGGACACGTGGCCTGAACTGGCGCTGTACGCCTTGGAGGTGCTGGCCTGCCCTGCCGCTAGCGTTCTGTCAGAGCGGGTATTCAGTGCAGCTGGTGGCGTCATCACCGATAAGCGTACACGCCTGTCAACTGACAGCGCTGACAGGCTGACGCTTATTAAAATGAACAAAGCCTGGATTTCACCGGAATTCAAATCTCCTCCGGGGGAAAGCAGCTAAAGATTTAAATAACTTATGTATCCGATTCCTCCTCTCTACTCCTCCTCCTACTCCTCCTCCTCCTCCATATCGTCTTTGCCTAATGCTGACCCAAAAAACGCCATTTTTTAGAGGTCCAACTGGCACTCTTTTAGCACAATTTTTCAGGAGGGCCCCCTACAGGTCCTCTCTTCAAACAATTTTTCAGGAGGGCCCCCCTACAGGCCCTCTATTCAAACAATTTTTCCAGAGGTCCACCTATAGGCCCTCTCTTCAAACAATTTTTCAGGAGGGCCCCCCTACAGGCCCTCTATTCCAACAATTTTTCCAGAGGTCCACCTACAGGCCCTCTATTCCAACAATTTTTCCAGAGGTCCACCTACAGGCCCTCTATTCCAACAATTTTTCCAGAGGTCCACCTACAGGCCCTCTATTCCAACAATTTTTCCAGAGGTCCACCTACAGGCCCTCTATTCAAACAATTTTTCCAGAGGTCCACCTACAGGCCCTCTATTCAAACAATTTTTCCAGAGGTCCACCTACAGGCCCTCTATTCCAACAATTTTTCCAGAGGTCCACCTACAGGCCCTCTATTCCAACAATTTTTCCAGAGGTCCACCTACAGGCCCTCTCTTCAAACAATTTTTCGGGAGGGCCCCCTACAGGCCATCTATTCAAAAATTTTTTCTGGAGGTCCACCTACAGGCCCTCTCTCCAATTCCAGTTCAAAGTTTTATTTGCGCATACTGCATGCATTTTTATTTTTGGGATAGGTGTGAAAAATAATATTACCTGCGAATCTATATTGCCAAACATTGGATACGGTAGCAAGTAGAAGACCAAACACATGCTGCTCACAGGGTTCCGCAAATTCCTGGTCCACCCGCAAATTCCTTGTCCACAATGTCATGGAGGACGAGGTTCTGTGGATGATCAACAAGTCCTTCTGTACTGAAATCGCTGACAAAGTCTCCATCTAAGAAGCTACAGACCATTGTGGAGAGAGCGGCACAGCTCGCCATCAAAGTGAGGAACCCCAACGCCAGACTGCGCAGAGAAGATAACGAATAAATATCTCTGTGGTTATTTTTGCTAAATAAACCCCCCAAAAAATTCATCTATTAATGTGCCTGATCCACCCAAGTTGAATCTGTCCCATCATGAGAAAGTCCCCCCCAAGTCCCCTCTGTAACTTGTTTCCCATACAACTACCTCACCCCCCCGACACCTGTGTCTCGCCATTGTCCACCACCTCCTCAGACAACACTGGTAAATCCACACTGTCAGCACACGGAAACAGCAAAAGGTCTTGCGAATTGGGGCAGAGAATGTTCTGGGCTAGCACATCAGAGAAGGGGTGACTATGGGGTTCCAGGGAGTACGTGACCACATGCAATCTCCATCTAAAAAGTCATGCCACACTTGATCAATCTCATAATTTTCGACTGTACCGGTTGATGCTAAATTTTTAAGTTGGGGTCCTGCGTCGTCATTCTAAATACATCCGGCTGTTGTCACCAACACACACGCTAGCCCAGGGGGCACTCCTCTGGCTCTTCCACCGAAACCTCCTTGCCCCACCCTGCTCCCCCACCTACAGGCCCACTCTCCAAACAATTGACGTCTTTTTTCCTATCTTTCTCTCTCTCCAAACTATTTTTCCGGATAGCTGCCATATACGGTATTAAACTGAGAAGAATACAGAGAACACATGCTACACTTGATCTAGTTCATAATTTACGACTGTACCGCTTGATGCAACAGTTTTCAAAAATCCATTCTGGCTGTTGTCACCACCACACACGCTAGCCCAGGGGGCACTCCTCTGGCTCTTCCACCGAAACCTCCTTCCCCCCAGCCTGGCCCCCCCCACCTACAGGCCCACTCTACAAACAATTTAGCCGGATAGGGGACGTATCAGAAGTTTCACTCATGTTAGTTTTTGTTCTTCTTTTATCTGCCTCCTGACCTGTGATAGGCAGAGCATGGACACGTCCCCTTAGCTGCAGTGGGAAAGACACTCCCCTGGCCAGAGCAAGCTCTTTTTCCCTTTTCCGTGTTCGAAATATCCATTAAATATAGGGTCCCAAGATAGGGGACGTATACGGTATTAAACTGAGAAGAATCGATACTGCACCGGCTGATGCTAGAGCATTTCCAAATGCATTCCGGCTGTTGTCACCACCACACACGCTAGCCCAGGGGGCACTCCTCTGGCTCTTCCACCGAAACCTCCTTGCCCCCCACCTACAGGCCCTCTCTCCAAACAATTTACCCCTGGTAGGGGGACGTATTAGATATTGTACTGATTCTGCATTGCCTCCTGCGATAGACGGGAATGGACCCAGATCAACTGCTTGGGAAGTAGCTATGCTCACCACTATACCACCAGCAGGCACAGCAACTGATAAGAACAGATACTAAACTTGATGTCAGCTGCAGTGCCAGCATGAGCAGTGGTGTCACCTGCAGGCGGTGATGGACCTTCGTTGCACCTAGTTGGGTGCTTCCCTAACATGTGATGGGTATTTGCCTCGCCTTTCTTGGTCTGGGTGAGCACAATTGCCATGAGGGTAACCACCAGGCTGTTGCCTGAGGATTTGGGGTAATGGTGGGATTAAGCAGCCTCAGAGGCATCCATGCATGCTGCCCCTGCTGTTTCCTGTCCATTTCCCTGGTGTTTCCATCATTTTCTGAGGTTTCCAGGTTTTCAGGCAAACTTCCCTGTGAAGAGCTTTGGTCCCCCGCAAAAACGCTCGAGTCTCCCATTGACTTCAATGGGGTTCGTTACTCGAAACGAGCACCCGAGTATCGGGAAAAATTCGTCTCGAATAACGAGCACCCGAGCATTTTAGTACTCGCTCATCTCTAAACAGGATCCATTTCTTTGGAAGTGCAGACAAAAATGCTACAACCCCCTGTGTCTCCGCATGCTCATACAATGTGCGTTCACAATACAGTAGCTACCTCAAAGCGGGTTTGAACAAGAGCAAGCTGGCCACCACTACTACATGGCCACGGTGGTCGTAACTAGGGGCAATGGCTCGACTGATGTGTGTGGGACAATGGATATACAAATAGGCAAATCTTCTAAATGGTGCATTTTATATAAATACATTCTATTAGTAATAATATTGGTATGGCTATATCTAACTATACAAACTACATTTGTGAAATGGGAATACCCCTTTAAGGGGTCACGATACATTCACACACTAATGTACTGGATGCAGATTTTCCATGCAGATTTCACTTCGTTTCTGCAATAAATCCACTGCTAAATCTATATTTTTACCTACCGAATTTTACACAAATTTTACACAAAATGTGGATTTACCCAGTATTGCACCCTATGCATTGAAAAGGTGAAATCTGCAATAAAAAAAAAACACATAAACTATTTCAAAATCCACATCACAGGCCAATTTATGTACAGAAAATTTTTGCAGCAAGTACGTAAATGAGATTTTTTAGGACCTCATCTATTTAGCTGGTACTGCATTACGTTGCAGATTTACTGCATGCAAATGTGCGCTACAAATCTCCACGCAATGTGTAATGTTTGTGAGGCATTAAAGGGGTTATCAAATTCTAAAAATTCCCCCGACAATGCCTGGGCCTCTACCCAGCACATGCATTTCCCAATTGCGCGGATTAAAACATCCGATGATGGGGGGGGGGGGTGCAACCATTTAGTGTTGAGTAAAGCGAGCTTCGGATGCTTCATCCAAAGTCACTTTGTTCAAAACTTTGCAATAATACTGTACGGAGATCCGTCTCCATACAGTATTGGGAAACCACTTTAAAACTTGAAAATGAACTCGGCTTCAGTTCCGACTAGTACCTCGGAACCGAAGCCGGGTTAGGTTTCAAGTTTCAAAGTGGTTTTCTACTTTAAAAATCAACTACTGAAGTTATTCAATATCACATGCGACTTTGCGAATAACTAATTTTGGGTCATCGGCGACAATACTTCCAAAGTTTTGAACAAAGCAACTTCGGATGAAGCATCCAAAGCTTGCTTCGCTCAACACTGCAGCTAATAGCAGGACGTGACAGTGAAAAGCCCCCTTGCATCATGGGTGACGTCATAATTAGGTAGATTTGATATAATAGCATTAGTATAGTAGAGTTAAAGGCGTTGTCCAAGTTATATTTATTGATGACCTATCTGACACCGGGCACCCCTGCCGATCAGCTGTTTGAAGAGGAGTCCGTGCCAGCACAGCCTCCTCTTCATTGTTTACCTGTTTGCCATAACATCATTAGCGGTGAGCAGGTGTAATTACACCTAACCGTCCCATTTATTTCAATGGGATGGATCGCTCCTATACAAGTGTATGGGAACGATCCGTCCCATTGGAATGAATGGGGCGGTTAGGTGTAATTACACCTGCTCACCGCTGCAGATGTTACGGCGAGCAGATAAACAATGAAGAGGAGGCAGTGCTGGCATGACGCACCCCTCTTCTTTAAACAGACACCCGGCACCCCCGCCGATCTGATATTGATGACCTATAACTTGGAGAACCCCTTTAATGTTGTACATTGCTTTCAAGATGCAGTTTATTATGTACCTACAGTTTGCCAGTTCTAGTTCTGCACTTTCTTTCTTCAAGAGATTAAAAAAATCTTTCAAGATTTGGTTCATTTGAGCCTCAACGGATATTTGAAAAAATTGTGGACAGAGAGAGAGGGAGAGTGTGATATTGAGTGAGACCAGTATACTACTCTGTTTCTCAGCAAATTATATGTGGTAATTTTCATATATTTTTCACAGAAACCCAGAAGAACATTGACTGGATTAATATACTCCTTATGTATACTTGGCACCCTCCAAAAGAGGAAATAGTACCCCAACCAAGTGGGAGCAAAGTTTCTTTGCTCAGCTCTGTTAAAGGGTAGTTACCTAGAAAAAGCTGGATGAGACTGTTTCTTTTTCCTTTTGCAAATGAGACTAGATTACATGCCTTTTTTCCAGAGAAGTATTATAGATATGCAAGCACAATAATAGATAATGATCTCATTATCAAAAAGCAATGATTGACTAGTTTGAGGCTACCACCAAAATCTTAGTAGAAAAAAAAATATATAGGAGAAAATTGATCTATGAAACACAAGAATATATGTATAAATAAACATGCTACAGATTAATAAATCAATTCTATCAATTTGGAATTCATCCTGAGTTTAAAAACTAATGGTATTTAACTAGAAATGAATGAACCTCAAGTTGCTTCTGTCTGATTCATGAAACTTTTGATTCATGAAACTGAAAAGTTCAATTCAGACACAAATCTATTCCTGACTAATCAAATATGCTACAGTTAGCCTAAAAATTGGTATATAACAGGAATGCTCAACCTGTGGCCCTCCATGTCCTGCTATAGGCTGTTAGCTGCAGTCTGTCTGGGCATGCTGGTAGTTGTAGTTGCATCTGGAGGAGTGCAGGTTGGGCATCCCTGGTATATCACATCTCCCATTCTACCTAATAACTGAACTAAAACTGAGCAATTTAACTTTTCATCCAAGACAACTAGAATATCTAATCCAAGATTATGCATCTTTCAATGAGATATGGAAGCTAGCCAACTAGCCTGGCTAAGCTGACTGACCCTGGGGAGTACTCTTTTTGGTACTCTTTATTATTAGGGTGACCAAAAAATAATCATGATGAGTATTGTATGTCAGGCAATAAGTAGAGAGGAGCGAATCTATTTGGCGCTTCGTAGATTCGTTACAAATCTTCGTTATTTCCTACTCCGAAGTGAATTCGGATCTTTTCAGATTCGCTCCGTACGAATCTTAAATGTTCTTAAATCTTTGTATGCTAACGCTAAGTAAGCATCTGATAATTTGTACGCTAATGCTACACATCTGATAATTTGTACACTAATGTTTATGGATTCAGTTAAGTAGCATACTCTTACTGTATGTTTGTTAATTTTGCAGAAATGTGTTCTGCAACTTCTGTTGCTGTTCTGGGCACCATTACAGATATCAGGGCTAGTGCAGGGCTAGTAATATTAATCAGGTATTCACAACACACATCAACAGCGTGGTATACACAGAACTTAGACCAATCAAGCCTGTATGCCGCACCACCCAAATCATATAACCAGCTCTGCCATTAAACACATGGCTAGTGAGCCATCTATGCTGAAAGGCTAACAGTGGTGAAACTAGCAGCAAGTGAACCAAGCACCTACCACAGTTTTATAGCCACGAGGATGCCTCCTCCTCCTGCAACTTCCTGTTTGTGAGCTAAGTCACAGGTCAGGTGTTCAAGTCACATGATCAAGCAGGGGAGTGGCCAGGGATGGCCTGGTCAAGCATAGATGGCTCACTAGCCATGTGTTTAATGGCAGAGCTGAACTGACTAAGCTCTGGCATCCTGATGTACTCAGTTATATCTGTATTTCTGTATGTACATCGGATTTACATTTCATATGTTAGGCCCCATGAGAGGAAACACCGCCAATTTGCAAGGGATCTCCAAAAGTTCAGAGAGAATAAGACCTATGACTTTTTGACCAAAATTGAAAACAGACGAGACAGAGAGCAAGAGGTTTCCTCCACAGAAACAGAAGCCTCAGACACAGAGAGGGCTAAATCTACCAAGACCAATAATAGAGGTCGAGGGGGTAGAACCAGATCTAGAGGAAGAGGCTTTCAGCAGACAGACAGGTCTAACTCCCAGCATTTTTTAGACCAGGGGAGTACATATCCACTCCGTAGCAAAGCTGCCCCTCCCCCCAGTCATAAATAAGGAAGAAACAACACAGGTCATCAATTTGTCCTCACATATTTTAACTACCCCAGAGATTTTGATTCTGAAACGTGGACTGTCTTTTGTACCCACCACCCACTTTGACCTGTTTACGTGGGTCAAAGATTTAAACTTATTTGCGCGCAAATTGCGCTGGCATAAGCATTTTCAACTCCACAAACAAAGAGAAAGCCGTGATTTAGGCATCCCAGGCGAAATCCTCGAGGAAGTTAAATTATTGTTCAACCTGAGTAGGGAGGCAACTGATCTCACGGGGGAAGGGCCTTTTACGACTCTAAAAAATAGGAGTAGTAAGATGCCTCCACAGGGGGATATTTCGTGTGTTGACATATTCTTGAGGAACACGGTGAGGGATCTTGCTCTCTTGGATATCCCGATATCACAATTGTAGCAGGCCAGAGCGCATGGCCATTCAGAGTCTAAGTAAGGATCGATCCATTACCATCGAACCCTCGGACAAAGGGAGAAATGTGGTGGTGATGGATGCTCCACAATACAGAAACATGTGTCACATGATATTGGACGATAGGGAGAGCAATGAATTACTCACAAAAGATCCAACTATGCAGTATTGTGAGGAATTAAAGGAGCTAAAATGAATAAATTGATCAGCCAAGATGAGTATGATTATCTCTGCCCTCTCTATCCAGTCGGCCTACATTTTACTGCCTACCCAAAATACACAAGGGGGCTTCTCCTCTTAGGGGTTGCCCGATTGTGTCAGGGGAGGAAGCCTATCGCAACGTGTCGGGATGTATGTTGACACAATTTTAAGACTATTTGTGCAGTGTCTCTTTTCATATATTCGCGATACAGGTGATCTGCTCCTACGGCTGGAGGGTGTCACAATTGAGGACCACTGGTGGCTGGCCTCAATAAATGTTGAGGCATTATATTCATCTATCCCGCACCAGGTGGGCATACAAGCGGTTAAATATTTTCTCCAGGCCAGGGGTCAACACCTTATAGGCCACAATAGGTTTGTCCTTGAGGGCTTGGAGTTTGTCCTTACCGGGAACTATTTTACTTTCGATGACTATAGAAGAAAGCACGTACCTGGGCTCGCAGTAGCTTACTTCAACCCACCAAGACAAATAATGACCAGTCTGGCATCATTAGGCTTGTTGGTTTCTATGGCACTAGATCTGGTGAGGTCAGAGAGATTATCTAAAAAAATTGGGATGTTCTCCTGATGGATACTGATCTGTGTAAAGTCTTGGGGCCTAAATCATCTACTACCTTTAGGCGGGCCAGGAATTTGAGAGATTCCTTGGTGCATAACCATTTTTTCCCTGAAAGTGGGCCCAGAACGTGGCTGGAACATAGGACTGTGGGATGTTACAGATGCGGCCACTGTATTTTTTGTAAACATCTGTCCACGGGAAAAACATTCAGTGGAAATTAAAGTAACCGGACGTTCCCTATACGTGATTTTATAAACTGACGCTCCACAGGTGTGATTTATCTTATTTCCTGTGAGTGTGGCCTCCAGTACGTAGGTAAGACCCGTAGGGAATTGTGCCGTAGGGTCGGGGAACATATCAGTGATATTAAAAAAAAAAAGACACTCCCATGGCCCGACACGTTGTGGAAATGCACAATGGTGACCCTCAAAAACTCAGATTCATTGGATAGAGAAGGTCCCCTATCCACAAAGGGGGGGGGGGACTGGGATAAGAAGATCCTCCAGAGGGAATCCTGGTGGATTTTTACTTTGAAAAATCCCTCCCACCAGGGCTTGAATGAACAGCTCAATTTCGGCTGTTTTCTCTGACATAATGCCATGTATATACATTTTGCTATTTCTGTTCCTTCTTTTTAATTTTGTGAGCATCCTCCCTATTGAGAGTATATATATTTGCCTGTAGATGGCATTAGCCTGTATCCTGGCAGCAGGTTTGCATATAAACTGCCTTGAGCCTGCTGAGGAAGTCTTGCTGTAAATAATCCCGTTGTGTTAATGTATCTGAGACATTTATGCCTAGTATAGGGCATGTCTGTGTATTGACGATGTGCTGAGTGCATGTTGTGTAAGGGAGGCAAAGGGTTAAGCTTGTGCTTTCCAGGCCGTCCCTGGCCTCTCCCCTGTTTGACCATGTGACTTGAACACCTGACCTGTGACTTAGCTCACAAACAGGAAGTTGCAGGAGGAGGAAGCATCCTCGTGGCTATAAAACTGTGGTAGGTGCTTGGTTCACTTGCTGCTAGTCTCACCACTGTTAGCCTTTCAGCATAGATGGCTCACTAGCCATGTGTTTAATGGCAGAGCTGAATTGACTAAGCTCTGGCGTCATGATGTGCTCAGTTATATCTATTTCTGTATGTACATCGGATTTACATTTCATATGTTAGGCCCCATGTCCCCTGATGATTCTAGGGCCACAGATTAGATGAAACGCGTCGGGACAGATTTTTTGTGGTAGGCACGTCCTATTTACCCCTCAAGTAGGGCATTTTAGGGCGTACAATTCCAGGGTTAGGTTCCTGAAGCTCTGAGGGATATACCAGGTACAGGGATGCACTATGGTGAGTAATACAACTCACCTTCTGGTTCTTGTGACTGCTTGCTTCTACAGAATCAACCCAGGCGTCTTTGACAATTTGTACTTATATGCATCTGGTTATTCGGGTAAAATCATTCCAATCATATCACCCTATGCACAAAGGCTATTATTTTGTTTTTTGGCCACTTATATTAATTATTGAACATTAAACGTTTTAATGTAAATGTAATGAGCACTACCTTCCCAATGGGATCTGTTACTTTGGTAATATTAGGCAGGGAGAGTGAGGGAGGAGACAGGGAGAGAGAAAAATACCTGATTGCCTGCCACAGTCAAGTGAAAATGTCTGGCACTGGAAAGCAGAAGGGTTCCACTTCCAGCCAGATCTCTAGTTCCAAAAAAAAAAGAAGGTGGCACAGGCCAGTAGCAGTGGCAAAGGACATGTAGCGCAGCTACCTAGCATATATAATTCAATACAGGGTGGGCCATTTATATGGATACACCTAAATAAAATGGGAATAGTTGGTGATATTAACTTCCTGTTTGTCTTACATTAGTATATGAGAGGGGTAAAACTTTTCAAGATGGGTGGTGACCATGGCGGCCATTTTGAAGTCGGCCATTTTGGATCCAACTTTAGTTTTTTCAATGGGAAGAGGGTCATTTCACCCAGATCGGCGCACTGAATTTTTAGAATGTGCAAAACAAAACTTGGAACAGGACCATCAGTTTACACAGAACATTTCGTTCAGTGATGAGGCAAACTTTTATGTGAATGGTGAAGTTAACAAACAAAACCACCACTATTGGTCTAACACTAACCCACATTGGATAGCGCCTTCCAAGACTGTTGGAACACAAAAATTGATGGTATGGTGTGGTATATGGGGTACAAATATAGTGGGGGCGTTCTTCATCAATGAAAACCTCAAGGGCACTGGATATGTGAAATTGCTACATGATGATGTGTTTCCCTCTTTATGCACTGAAGCTGGCACGTTCCCTGAGTTTTTCCAGCAAGATGGTGCACCACCACATAATGGGTGTCAGGTCCGAGCATTCCTAGATGAACAGTTTCCTGGAAAGTGGATTGGTCGTCGTGGGCCAGTTGAATGGCCCCCAAGGTCTCTTGATCTGACCCCCTTAGACTTTTATCTTTGGGGTCATCTGAAGGCAATTGTCTATGCTGTGAAGATACGAGATGTGCAGCACCTGAAACTACGAATACTGGAAGCCTGTGCTAGCAGTGTGTGAAGAGTGGGAGAAGAGGGTTGCATTGACAAACCAATACAATGGGCAGCACTTTAAACACATTTTATAAGTGGTCAGAAACTTGTAAATAACTCATGAAATAATAAAGTTATGTTAAAACCATGCACACCATTGTTTTTCTTGAAATTCTCAATATGTTTGATGTGTAACATGACCCTCATTGAAAAAACTAAAGTTGGATCCAAAATGGCCGACTTCAAAATCTTGAAAAGTTTTGCCCCTCCCATATACTAATGTGCCACAAACAGGAAGTTAATATCACCAACCATTCACATTTTATTTAGGCGTATCCATATAAATGGCCCACCCTGTAGTGAATTATATATGCTAGGTAGCTGCGCCTACATGTCCTTTGCCACTTCTACTGCCCTGTGCCACCTTCTTTTTTTTTTTGGAGCTCGAGATCTGGCCCACCCTGTACAGTACACTAACTCTTTAACATGTTTTTACTTTTCAAATATTTTGTTATTCACCCTGTCATATCTCTGTACGGATCTCAGTAAGCCACTCTGCGCACTTGAATTTTAAATCGGACTATTTCCGCTGGATCTGTCCCGGGGTCCGTACAGTGTTAAATGGCGCAAGCCTCAGATTACCTGCTGTTCTCCATCTTTTGCTGGTTTGGGTGTCGGTGTATGCCATCATAATCCTGGCGGTCCATCACTTTGACCATATATTTAAGCTCTCCGTTCTGGCTTTGAGGACTGTATGCTGCGGCCTAGCGGTGTGCGTGCATATTACGCAATCGCGAGACAATAGTACGCTAAGGAATAGTACGCACTTTGTACGCTCATGCATACGTATTCTGCTAAGTAGTGTACCTTTAACAACACTAGACTGTATGTTCGTTATTTGTGTGGGAATGTTTGCAGAACACAACCAGAATAACATTTTTTTTTTAACGCAACTTCGACCGAATAAATTCGTATTAAGAACTAATCTTTTTAAAAATTCGTCAAATATTCGCTGAAGCGAATCTTTGAAGATTTGCTCATCTCTAGAAATAAGTGAACCAGTTCATAACAAACCAGGATCTAAGGATGAGTAAATCAAAATTTTGCAACGTCTGTTACGAACCCTGAATTTTGCAAAATGTAAAATATTATTGCAGTCTATGGGATTTTGACTGCAATAGTATTTGCAGTATATGCCTCAGACACAGCTTCACAGGGAATTTGCTATGACAGGCCTGGGCACTTTCACTAGGCACCAGGCTGTCAGATCAACCAATCATAGCCCAGAGGCTTCACTAAGTGGGCTCCGATAGGAGGACAGAGGAAGACCCTGTCTAATCTCAGAGATGACACTATCACCATTGACATAGGGGGTTAGATGACCTTAGAGTTTAATTATCCTAAATAGGCGTCATTATCAATTCTAGTCACTGCTGGCGGATCTCAGCTGTGGTATAAAGCCAGAATATGCCATGTATGGAGTGCGCCATAACACCGTTTAACGCAGATCACATAAATATATTTGATTTTTTTGTTAAGGGGCTAACAACCAACACTGATTTTTTTGTGATTTAGCACTTGTGAGGGTTTAGCGGTTGTAATTTTTTTATTGGTTGGACTGCCAAAATAAAAATCCAGCAGAAAACGCTGTACATTAACTGCACTTAGTAAACATTTTTCATCCATATTTTAATACGATGATGCATATTTTAAATGATTTTTGCATTTGTAATACTAGGAATCGATTGTAGAATACCATACATCTGTCAAAGATGCTGCATCTTTTTTAATAGATAACTACAGTAACTAAAGATTAGAGATGAGCGAACATGCTCGTCTGAGCTTGGTGCTCGTTCGAGTATTAGGGTATTCGCATATGCTCGATACTCGGACGAGCATATCGCGATCCTCGAGGAAATGGCAACTTCCTCTTCTTGCATGTTAGGCGCCTTTTCTCAGCCAATCAACATGCAGGAGAATCTTTGGTACCTCCTAGCATCACGTGGGGCCCCTACAAGTCGATAGCAGGGATTGGCTGGCCAGATCAGATGACCTGGAAGTATAAGAATCTGGTCCCGCGCTGCTCGCGTCAGATGCCCCCTGCATGAGATTAGGATTAGAGATGAGCGAGTAGTGTTCGATCGAGCTGGTATTCGATCGAATACTACGATATTCGGCGTACTCGATTTAATTCGAGTATAACGGCGATGGCGCACCTAGAATTCGTTTCCCCTCCCACCTTCCCTGGCGCTCTTTTTCCACCAATCACCATGCAGGGGGGGTATGACAGGCACGCTGAGCACGCTGGCAGCGCGAAAACGGCGTCTACATGCATTGGCTGGAAAAACCATGTGACCTCGAATATTAAAAACTCAGCTCTTCCTGCTTGTACGCATATGCTGCGTGAACTTAGTCAGGGACAGAGGCTGGAGAAGGGAGAGACAGATTTTAGCTGTTGGACAGGCAGGAGCGTGATTAAAAGCCCTTATCAGGGCTACTACAGTGGACTTCAGTGATAGCTTACTACAATATAGACTTTACAGAGAACGGCTGCTGTATTCAGGGTTAGCTGCTGGAGTAGGGACAGACAGAGGCATTAGTGGTGTATTAGGTGCTCTGCTACATACCAAACTATATTTGGCACTACTGCTGTGTACCTTGAAAAATACAATATATAGGCCTTATAACTGGCAACTGTACTGTGCGTTCTCTTGCAAAGTAATTTCTCATAACTGGTGTTCATACACACCGTCTGATCACTTAGTACACGGCTGTGTACCTTGAAAAATACAATATATAGGCCTTAACTGGCAACTGTACTGTGCGTTCTCTTGCAAAGTAATTTCTCATAACTGTTGTTCATACACACCGTCTGATCACTCAGAACACGGCTGTGTACCTTGAAAAATACAATATATAGGCCTTAACTGGCAACTGTACTGTGCGTTCTCTTGCAAAGTAATTTCTCATAACTGGTGTTCATACACACCGTCTGATCACTTAGAACACGGCTGTGTACCTTGAAAAATACAATATATAGGCCTTAACTGGCAACTGTACTGTGCGTTCTCTTGCAAAGTAATTTCTCATAACTGGTGTTCATACACACCGTCTGATCACTTAGAACACGGCTGTGTACCTTGAAAAATACAATATATAGGCCTTAACTGGCAACTGTACTGTGCGTTCTCTTGCAAAAGTAATTTCTCATAACTGGTGTTCATACACACCGTCTGATCACTTAGAACACGGCTGTGTACCTTGAAAAATACAATATATAGGCCTTAACTGGCAACTGTACTGTGCGTTCTCTTGCAAAGTAATTTCTCATAACTGGTGTTCATACACACCGTCTGATCACTCAGAACACGGCTGTGTACCTTGAAAATACAATATATAGGCCTTAACTGGCAACTGTACTGTGCGTTCTCTTGCAAAGTAATTTCTCATAACTGTTGTTCATACACACCGTCTGATCACTCAGAACACGGCTGTGTACCTTGAAAAATACAATATATAGGCCTTAACTGGCAACTGTACTGTGCGTTCTCTTGCAAAGTAATTTCTCATAACTGGTGTTCATACACACCGTCTGATCACTTAGAACACGGCTGTGTACCTTGAAAAATACAATATATAGGCCTTAACTGGCAACTGTACTGTGCGTTCTCTTGCAAAGTAATTTCTCATAACTGGTGTTCATACACACCGTCTGATCACTTAGAACACGGCTGTGTACCTTGAAAAATACAATATATAGGCCTTAACTGGCAACTGTACTGTGCGTTCTCTTGCAAAGTAATTTCTCATAACTGGTGTTCATACACACCGTCTGATCACTCAGAACACGGCTGTGTACCTTGAAAAATACAATATATAGGCCTTAACTGGCAACTGTACTGTGCGTTCTCTTGCAAAGTAATTTCTCATAACTGTTGTTCATACACACCGTCTGATCACTCAGAACACGGCTGTGTACCTTGAAAAATACAATATATAGGCCTTAACTGGCAACTGTACTGTGCGTTCTCTTGCAAAGTAATTTCTCATAACTGGTGTTCATACACACCGTCTGATCACTCAGAACACGGCTGTGTACCTTGAAAAATACAATATATAGGCCTTAACTGGCAACTGTACTGTGCGTTCTCTTGCAAAGTAATTTCTCATAACTGGTGTTCATACACACCGTCTGATCACTCAGAACACGGCTGTGTACCTTGAAAAATACAATATATAGGCCTTAACTGGCAACTGTACTGTGCGTTCTCTTGCAAAGTAATTTCTCATAACTGTTGTTCATACACAACGTCTGATCACTCAGAACACGGCTGTGTACCTTGAAAAATACAATATATAGGCCTTAACTGGCAACTGTACTGTGCGTTCTCTTGCAAAGTAATTTCTCATAACTGGTGTTCATACACACCGTCTGATCACTTAGAACACGGCTGTGTACCTTGAAAAATACAATATATAGGCCTTAACTGGCAACTGTACTGTGCGTTCTCTTGCAAAGTAATTTCTCATAACTGGTGTTCATACACACCGTCTGATCACTTAGAACACGGCTGTGTACCTTGAAAAATACAATATATAGGCCTTAACTGGCAACTGTACTGTGCGTTCTCTTGCAAAGTAATTTCTCATAACTGGTGTTCATACACACCGTCTGATCACTCAGAACACGGCTGTGTACCTTGAAAAATACAATATATAGGCCTTAACTGGCAACTGTACTATGCGTTCTCTTGCAAAGTAATTTCTCATAACTGTTGTTCATACACACCGTCTGATCACTCAGAACACGGCTGTGTACCTTGAAAAATACAATATATAGGCCTTAACTGGCAACTGTACTGTGCGTTCTCTTGCAAAGTAATTTCTCATAACTGTTGTTCATACACACCGTCTGATCACTCAGAACACGGCTGTGTACCTTGAAAAATACAATATATAGGCCTTAACTGGCAACTGTACTGTGCGTTCTCTTGCAAAGTAATTTCTCATAACTGTTGTTCATACACACCGTCTGATCACTTAGAACACGGCTGTGTACCTGAAAAATACAATATATAGGCCCTTAACTGGCAACTGTACTGTGCGTTCTCTTGCAAAGTAATTTCTCATAACTGGTGTTCATACACACCGTCTGATCACTTAGAACACGGCTGTGTACCTTGAAAAATACAATATATAGGCCTTAACTGGCAACTTGTACTGTGCGTTCTCTTGCAAAGTAATTTCTCATAACTGGTGTTCATACACACCGTCTGATCACTTAGAACACGGCTGTGTACCTTGAAAATACAATATATAGGCCTTAACTGGCAACTGTACTGTGCATTCTCTTGCAAGTAATTTCTCATAACTGGTGTTCATACACACCGTCTGATCACTCAGAACACGGCTGTGTACTTGAAAAATACAATATATAGGCCTTAACTGGCAACTGTACTGTGCGTTCTCTTGCAAGTAATTTCTCATAACTGTTGTTCATACACACCGTCTGATCACTCAGTACACGGCTGTGTACCTTGAAAAATACAATATATAGGCCTTAACTGGCAACTGTACTGTGCGTTCTCTTGCAAAGTAATTTCTCATAACTGGTGTTCATACACACCGTCTGATCACTTAGTACACGGCTGTGTACCTTGAAAAATACAATATATAGGCCTTAACTGGCAACTGTACTGTGCGTTCTCTTGCAAAGTAATTTCTCATAACTGGTGTTCATACACACCGTCTGATCACTTAGTACACGGCTGTGTACCTTGAAAAATACAATATATAGGCCTTAACTGGCAACTGTACTGTGCGTTCTCTTGCAAAGTAATTTCTCATAACTGGTTGTTCATACACACCGTCTGATCACTTAGTACACGGCTGTGTACCTTGAAAAATACAATATATAGGCCTTAACTGGCAACTGTACTGTGCGTTCTCTTGCAAAGTAATTTCTCATAACTGTTGTTCATACACACCGTCTGATCACTTAGTACACACGGCTGTGTACCTTGAAAAATACAATATATAGCTTAACTGGCAACTGTACTGTGCGTTCTCTTGCAAAAGTAATTTCTCATAACTGTTGTTCATACACACCGTCTGATTCACTTAGAACACCGGCTGTGTACCTTGAAAAATACAATATATAGGCCTTAACTGGCAACTGTACTGTGCGTTCTCTTGCAAAGTAATTTCTCATAACTGTGTTCATACACACCGTCTGATCACTTAGAAACGGCTGTGTACTTGAAAAATACAATATATAGGCCTTAACTGGCAACTGTACTGTGCGTTCTCTTGCAAAGTAATTTCTCATAACTGTTGTTCATACACACCGTCTGATCACTCAGAACACGGCTGTGTACCTTGAAAAATACAATATATAGGCCTTAACTGGCAACTGTACTGTGCGTTCTCTTGCAAAGTAATTTCTCATAACTGTGTTCATACACACCGTCTGATCACTCAGAACACGGCTGTGTACCTTGAAAAAATACAATATATAGGCCTTAACTGGCAACTGTACTGTGCGTTCTCTTGCAAAGTAATTTCTCATAACTGGTGTTCATACACACCGTCTGATCACTTAGTACACGGCTGTGTACCTTGAAAAATACAATATATAGGCCTTAACTGGCAACTGTACTGTGCGTTCTCTTGCAAAGTAATTTCTCATAACTGGTGTTCATACACACCGTCTGATCACTTAGTACACGGCTGTGTACCTTGAAAATACAATATATAGGCCTTAACTGGCAACTGTACTGTGCGTTCTCTTGCAAAGTAATTTCTCATAACTGTGTTCATACACACCGTCTGATCACTTAGTACACGGCTGTGTACCTTGAAAAATACAATATATAGGCCTTAACTGGCAACTGTACTGTGCGTTCTCTTGCAA
>ONZH01030555.1:0-148830 GCA_900303285.1 Rhinella marina
CCACCAATGTATTATGTACTTGAGTTGCCATGGTAACCGGAGGCGTCCGGTTGCCATGGTAACTGATCGGAGCCCAGCAATAACGCTGCTGGACTCCGATCCCCACTGCCACCAATGTATCTTATACTGGGGCAGTTGGGGCACTGTGCCACCAATGCTTTTTAATAGGGGGAGGCGCTGGGGTGCGGGCGCACTGTGCCACCAATGTTTTAATACTGGGGGGTTGGGTGAAGGGCGCACTGCACCACAAATGTTTTAATCTGGAGGGGGTGGGTTTTAAAACACTAGCGCAGCCCCAATTTCCTCGAGGAGATCGGAGCTGCACTGAAGTCTACCATTAAAACTGTAGTTCCATGCGCCATCTGGTGGTGGTTTCATGTAACTACACTTTTATTTCTTGTATTGCGCTTCTGGAATCGCGATTCGTTAGCCAGGAATCGCGATTCCAGTGAGCGCAATCCCTGCTACATCTGTAGGCATTAAAAGTCTCAGTCAGGCGAGGGATTAAGGCAGATGAGAAGGATTTATAGTAGGAACTTGGAAATCCATCTGGCCCCGGGGCCTTTCATCCCGAGCACCTCGACAGGGCGGACTGGACCTCTTCTTCAGAGAAGGGTTTGAGTAGAGTGGCATGTGCATCTGGTGGGACTGAGGGGAGCGAGACACGTGAGAGGAAAGATTGTATGTCTGTAATCTTTGCCATATCCATATTTGGTTGAGCGGGAGGTGATAATTGATATAGTGAAGTGTAGAATTTTATAAAATTTTATTCGATCACAGAGGGGTCTGTGGATGATTGGCCCTCTGTTGTGTTAATTTCTGCTATATGTGTCCTGGGTTTCCTTTTTTTAATAAGGGTCATCATTAGTTTGGATGCCTTATCCCCATGTGCATAAAATGAATGCTTTACCGACATATAAACTTTAGCCAAGTTTTTATTTAGGACCTCTCTCAGTTGTAGCCTAGCATCTGTGAGTTGTTTGAGATGTTGCAAAGCTAAGGATTGTCTATGTAGCTTTTCTAAATTTTCTATTTGTTTCTGAAGCTGTTCAATTTGGGCTCTACGTTGCTTTTTCTGGAAAGATCCATCAGAAATTAATTCTCCTCTGATCGTGGCCTTGTGGGCCTCCCAGACATATGGTAGCGATACTTCACCCTCCGTATTAATCTTAAAAAAGGATGTGATCGCGCCTAAAATCTTAGTGTGTACGGCGGGGACCGATAGGAGGGTCTCATTTAGCCTCCAAGGCGACCTCTGAGTGGTCTGAGATGAGAGCCATAAGGTTAATTCCACCGGAAAGTGGTCTGAGAAGGTGTTGGAACCAATTTTAACTCCTTGTATTTTATGTAGAGACGTCTGGTGGAGGAAAAAATAGTCAATTCTGTGGTCTGAGTTGTGAGGGGGTGAATATAGTGTATAGTCTCTTTCCTTAGGGTGGGCAAAGTGCCAGGTGTCTCTAACTGAAAGAAGGTTGAAGGATTTCCCCTGAGAGGTATCCAAGAGAGGGTCTAAGGCAACATTGAAATCGCCTCCTATTATAAGTTCAACTTTACTCATGCTCCCTATTTTTACAAGAGTGTTTCTAATCCAGGTGGCTTGACCCGTGTTTTGGGGCGTATACATTAGCTAGGGTTAGCAAGTGGCCATTTAACTTCCCCACAACTATCAGTAATCTTCCTTCATCGTCGGAAAAGGTGTCGGAGAGCTTGAAGTAATAGTGTTTAGCAATAGAGATTGAGACTCCTTTGGAGTTTTTGGTATCAGAATGGGAGTGAAACCAATGGGAGTAGTGGTGTCTGGGGAATGCCGGAGTTTTTGATTTGAGGAAATTAGTTTCCTGGAGAAATAAGATGTCTGTGCGAGATTTTTTGAAATTGTGCAGAATATGGCTTCTTTGCACAACAGCATTAAGACCTCTGGTGTTATAGGATACTAGTTTTATGGTGGCCATAATTATAAGGGTAAAATTAGCGAAATGCATGGAAGTGGTGTTGATAAGGGTTGGAGAACAGAACCGTAGACCCGTGTTTGCGGGAATATTGTGTCAAATGCTAAGTGCTGAGCAGTGGAGGGGGGGGTGTGTAGGGGAGAAGGGTGCCTGCATGAACCATAATAGAAACCATACATATAACAAGAACATTATACTGAGAATATCAGTAGTCATAAAAGGAGAGTCCGCAACAGGGGTCTTGTTAAGACATATTGATAAACTAAGAGAAAATCTACATTTTGGATGTGGAACCGAACAATTATAATGCGAGACCCTTGCGAGTTCCAAATTAGTAAGGTACAGTGAAAATAGGGCTTATGTATAAGAACAAACCTTTTACTGAGAACAGGAGGGGAAGGGGAGGCGTCGGCACTTGGAAGTGGAAGATTGGTCGACCTGGTATAAAAATGGCCGCGTAGCAGGAGCCTGACAGGGACCTTCTTTTGTTGTAATGTGGTTACAGGGGTCTTGAAGGCGCCGACGTCCCCCAGTAGGAACCTCCAGTTAACTGTAAGATGAGAAAGAAAGTGAAAATCAACCATCAAACAGAATACAGTAAGAGGAGATGATTGAGTCCTTCGTTGTCAAGGAGGACCATCATTTCCTCAAAAAGCATAGTAGCTAAATGTACTCATCCTATCCCGGATGGAGACCTTCAGGTCGAGTCAATGTCTATACGACGAGGGGTGAGCTTCCCTTTGTTTCTTACGACTCTTAGCTCTCCTATCTCCGCACACCACCTCCCATGGTGTTGGGGGGGGGGGATTGATGGATGCGATGTGAGATCTTGAATGGGGGACCAATCTGGAATGTCTATGTCTTCAATCTTTAAGACCTGGAGTATTTCTTGTAATTCCGAGTGGGTCCGGATGATGTATCTTTTCCCTTCGATGGAGAATGATAGGCCAAAAGGAAACAGCTATCTATATTGGACATTACGGTGCCTGATGAACTCTGTAAATGGTCTGAGGATGTTTCTCTTCAACAAGGTGACTCTGGCAAGGTCTTGGTATATTGAAACTGTCGGGTCCTCGACCGAGACTGGTGCACTTGTACGAGCAAGGCGGTGAACATCATCTCTGACCCGAGAGTTAAATAGACGACAGATAACATCTTGGGGGGGATCAGAGGGTTTGGGTTTTGCTCTTAGAGCCCTATGAGCTCTCTAAATTGAGATCTCCAACGGGTAGTTGTCTCCCAGTATCGTTGAAAAGATCCTTTTCAGAGTATCGCTAAGCGATTCAGCTGGTACCGTCTCTGGGATCCCCTTGACGTGAAGATTATTGCGACGGGCTCTATTTTCCTGGTCCTCGAGCCAGTTAACCATTTTATTGAGGTGAGATTGACAGGAATTGAAAGAAGAAGTCGCCGCTTCAGTATATGAAATCAGTTGAGACTGGGTAATTTCTAGCTGTTCCACTCTACCCCCTATGGATTTCACATCTTGTTTGATATCCTGTAATTCCCATAGCACTGGTTCTAGGGCCTTTGAAAGTGCCTTACTCAAAAAGGATCTTGATATTGGAAGACCTTTGTCTTCTGCTACATATTCACTTTCACTATCCATTTCGGCGGCTAAAAAAGGGAGGACTTTTTCCAAAGCGTTAGGTTGATTGGTATGTTTCGGGTGGTTACCATTGCTTGGGGTGGATTGACGTTTTTTCTGGAGGAAAGAGTCAATAGAGCCCGGGTTTCTAGGTGCAGAGTTCCTCACTTTTTGTGGGCCAATGTTCACCATCCCTTTGTGATATAGTGGCTTTGATATGTCGCAGGGTCTAGATGTAGATATTGGTTCACATATCTGGGGACCCTGTGTTGCGGCCTAAGGGGGGTCTAAAGCTGGAACATGTTTCTGATGCTGGCAGTGCAGCTAAAAAGTATAGTGGTCACTGCCATGGCCAGGAAAAATTGGGTCACTGGCCTTTTAAATGAGCAACAGATGGGCAATTGAGTCAGAACCCCAAGTAATAGTGGGTTTCCAAAAAAATTGAAGCAGAGCTTCTTATTGGCAAGTTCAGGGCACTATAGGACAGTGCTACAGTGATGGCGGGTATAGCTGTGGCCAGGAGAGAGACCCTGCGTGCTGATGACTTTGGTGAGTGGCGGCAATGTAACTGGGCGTGCAGAGGGATAGTTAAGGCCTATGTTGGTCTGGGGCGGCTGAAAGACGTTCCAGGTGATGCAGGAACAGACCCTCTGTGCCCATTCCACAACTCTGGGTAAGTTATCTCTGGGGGTGAGTTGTAGAGACAGCGTTGAGGCCTGAATGAGATGACCTACCGCCGCTTATCCCGCTATGACCGTCTCTCCCCGTTGCTCCATCCCCCGGATCTCCCGCTCCGTGACTGCGGCAGGGCTGTGATATAGAGCTGACTGCAGAGGGGCTGAGCAGCGCCCAATCGATTGTCTCTGTTGGATGCAGAGAGGTCTTGCTGTAGACGGTCCGGTCCTCCAGTGATGCATCCGGAAATCGAGGCCGGGGATCTTTCAGATGATGTAGACCTCTCTCCCAACCTGTCTCCGCTCCGTCACAGCTGCTGGAAAAACGGCTCCTCCTGTAGCCCTCAACTCCTCAAGGCCTTTGTGAGCCAAATGTAGGGCAGATTAGGTCTAGGAAGACTAGGATGGCGATAGATTTTGAGGATATGCAGGAGCTCTGTGTAAGTGCGTCCTCACAGCATGGATGCAGGCTACGCCCCCCCCGGCTCGTTCCTTTTAAATCGATAGTCGCAGCGTCAGTCGCTGTAATAGAAGAAAAAAAACAAAAAGGTTATATTTTGGGTTGTGTTTTGGGGGGAAAAAAAATAATCAAACTTCCTCGGCGAAGTTGAATTGGCCAAAAAAAAGTTAATAGGTTTTTTTGCGGTTGTTCATTTTAACTTAGTATTTTTGGCGTCATTCGCCATCCAAACAGAAAAGCGTGATATTGTGCTAACGTAGTCAGTGAAGTTAAATTGCCCAAAAAAGAGTTAAAGGGACACTATCGCAAAGAAAAAAAATTTGATATGTTTTACAACATAACAAAAGCAGGTTTTAACATAATGTATTTTTCAAATTGTGTAAATGTTTTTTTTTTTATTCAGGTTTCTTGCCTTACATGGGGGCTGCCATGTTGGAAGTAAAGTGTGACAGTCTGGGTTTACAACACAATGGCACCTCACTTACGGCAGGCATGTACATAGGTTTCCTCAGTCGCTGCCAACCCTACAGAGAATATAGAGAATGAATGGAAGACGTGAGCCCGCCCCTGTGATGACACCAGTAACACACAGCCAGGTCCTCCCTCCTTGCTGCTGGGGGAAGCCCACTGTGCCTGCTCCTCACTCCTGCAGCAGCGTCCTTGTCTTCATTAGGCTGCCTGTTCTAAATTCTATGGCAGCTCACCCCAGCAGTGCAGACAATTTTTGCTGAGTGTACTGCTGGGGTGAGCGGCCCAGGACTCAGAAACAGAGTAGATGGAGGTTCTTGGGGCTGTAGGACCTTAGTGATGTAATCGGCCATGTGACCAGTGGGGGAGGAGCCTGAGGAGCAGAGATCTGTGTTTTTGTAACTAAGCCATTGTCTCATCTTATCTTGCTGAAGCAATGATGTCACCGCTGAAGGTGTGAATTGGTGATGTCATTGGTAAAACCCACTTTTTTGCAGCATGCCTACTTACAGGTTGCTCAAAGCCTCATTTGGCCAGCAGAGCTCCCCCTGGTGACCAAAGATGGTAAATATGGTAAAATCTAATATTTATTTATATTTCACACATTGGAATTTTTATTTATTTATTTATTATTTCTTACAAATATATAATAGATTTTTTTTAGCATAAATAAAATATAGAACAGGTTTTTGTGATAGATTCCCTTTAAGACATGGTTCTGGGCTCGTTCCTTTTAAATAGATAGTCGCAGCGTCAGTCGCTATATAAACAAAGTGTATAGTGCTGTGCAGTAACCCATTGTACTGCAGTTCAGTAACCCATTGTTAACACACTGTGTAGGTGACGATATTTCTGAAAGAAATAGTTAAGCCATTGTGCAAGGCAGTGAGCAAAGTATAATTTTTGGGGGTATTCTTCATTTTATTTTATTTTAAATTTTTTTATCAAACAGGATGTCAGACAGAGGGGTGACAGGCCCTTCACAGGGGAGGGGCAGTGGCACAAATTTTTCGGGAACAGGCAAAGGTCTTAGCAGAGAAAGGGGACGTGGCATTAGGGGTCACTCAGCGAGGCCACAGCTACCGATGTCATCTAGTGGTCGTGTGTTGACCACCAACCCAGATGTTCTTGAATGGTTGACTCAGTCATCCACTTCCTCCCAGATGACATCTGAAACCTCCAGCCAAGAGTCAGTGGGTTCGTCAGACACAACCCTTAGTTGGCATGGGCCAGGAACAGCTCCAGTGCCCTCACCTGTCCTCAACCTGCCTCTGTCGTTTTCGGTTCCCTCAGCCAGAGAAGTACTATATGCTATGGGCTCTGCACCACTATACAGCGAGGACAAACTACTTGAGGACAGTCAGCAGCTACTTGGAAGCCAAGAGGTGGGGCAGAAATCCGCTCCTTCTAGTAGGCGGTCAAGTACTGATGAGGAGAGTGTAGTGGGAGGTGATGTTGAGAGCGGTCAGGCTTTGTACACAGAGACAGTTGAGGAGGATATTAGCGAGGTGCAAACTGTAGTTGATGATGATGTAGCCGATTGCACTTGGGAGTCAATTGAAGCAAGGGCTTCATCACCATTATCATCATCATGCAGACAAGACTGACAGCTTGCGCGTCAGGCAGCAGTGCAGTCAGCAAGTCGGTAGTGTGGCCGTTAGTCAGCGGAGTGGCAGCAGTGTGAGGTCGGGAGCCAAACGGGCACGGGGTAGACCGCACTCTTCACAGGTGCTTTCCGGCCTTGAAAAGAGCAGCGCAGGGGCTCAGACAGGCAGCGGAGGTACCACTCAGTCAGTGCAGAGTGTTGGTGCTAAAATCGCCTACTCCGCGGTGTGGAAGTTTAAGTTTGTGTTAAGACGCCTGAGGAGGTGAACATGGCTATATGTAGAATCTGTGGTCAGAAAGTAAGCGTGGCCAGGGTGCTAATTTTGGCACCACAGCCCTGTGCCAACATATGCAGCGTCACCACAAAGTGGCCTGGGAGAACCGTGGCTCAGATGTGGCAGTCCAGTTGGCAGCAGCAGCAGCATCACCCAGTGGCACGCATCCCATTTCAGGCAGTCAAGGCTCCAGCACCTCTGCCGAAGAGAGCTGTCTTTCGTTATCTACCGGTCCAGATGCTCCTGCTCCTCCTCCTCTTATTCCTCGCCACTCATTATGGCAGCAGTCGTTCACCGAGGCGATTGCAAAGAGACAGCAGTACGCGTCCAGCCATCCTACAGCGCAGAAGCTGACCGTGCTCTTGTCCAAGTTGCTCAAGCTACAGTCCCTCCCTTTTCAACTGGTGGACTCTGCACCGTTCAGAGAACTGATGGCTTGTGCCGAGCCGAGGTAGAGAGTCCCAAGCCAAGGTGGAGAGTCCCAAGCCGTCATTTCTTTGCCAAAAAGTCAGTCCCAGCCCTGCACAAATATGTAGAAGAGAAGGTGGCCCAGTCCTTGAGCCTGTCGGTGTCTGATAAAGTGCACGGCAGCGCCGATGTGTGGAGTTGTAACTACGGTCAAGGCCAGTACATGTCCTTTATGGCCCACTGGGTCAATGTGCTTCCTGCCCAGCCACACGAGCAACTTGAACAGGTGACGCCACTTTCTCCTCCTCGTTGTCAAACTGCTGATCCTGCGCTAATGTCCGACTCCTTCTCCACCACCTCAGCCTCCACTGCAGGGCCAAGTCATAGTGCTCCTCCAGCATACCACATGTGCAGGGCACGGCGGTGTCACACAGTTCTACGCCTGGTTTGCCTGGGCGAACGAAGTCACACAGGGGCGGAACTGCTCCGCCTCATGAAAGAAGAAATCAATTGCTGGCTTTCCCCGCGACAACTAAAAATCGGAACCATGGTGACAGATAATGGAAAGAACATGGTGCCCGCACTGCGCCAAGGAGGGCTGAGCCATGCGCCCTGCATGGCGCACGTATTTAATCTGGTTGTCAACCGGTTCCTCAAGTCTTATACCCAACTGCAAAACATTCTAAAAATGGCTACCCTCCTTGAGCTGCAGCAGCAGTATGGCGTTCCCCAACATAGGCTGATATGTGACGTTTCCACCTGTTGGAATTCTACCCTCTATATGTTGGAATGACTGTACAAACAGAGAAAGGCCATAAACGATTTCTTAATGATCCAAGCAGACAGGACAACTCCCCTGTGTAAAATTGATGTCAGCCAGTGGCAGCTCATGCATGACACCTGCCGCTTGCTCAGGCCCTTCAAGGAGGCCACATTATTTGTCAGTCGCCAGGACTACGGTATGAACAACGTCATTCCACTGCTTCATGTCCTGGAACAGATGCTGCAAAATCTTTCTGGTCAGGGGACTGGAGATGTGGAGACTGCATTTCACGGCCACATGAGTCCAATGGGGGCTGAACTGGAGGAGGAGGAGGACAATGGAGCACAAGCATTTAGTGGTTTTTCTACCCAGGTGACAGAAGGGGAGGAGCAGGAGCAGCCAGAGGAGGTAGAGGGAGATGCAGAAGATGAGGCAGATGACCCAGAGACACCATGACAGTATACAGTGGAGTTGGAGGCAGGGAGTCCCTCCGAGTCACTTGCGCAAATGGCCCAATGCATGCTCACTTGCTTACGTAGTGACAGCCAAATAGTCAACAACT
This sequence comes from Rhinella marina, assembly GCA_900303285.1. Classification (NCBI taxonomy): domain Eukaryota; kingdom Metazoa; phylum Chordata; class Amphibia; order Anura; family Bufonidae; genus Rhinella; species Rhinella marina. The sequence continues at coordinate 8,753 of ONZH01030555.1, forward strand.
GGCAGAGGGATGACTTCTGGCTCTCCACCCTCTTGGACCCTCGCTTCAGGTCTAAAATGGGGGCCTTTTTTTCACCTGCTGAGAGGGAGGACAAACTGAAGTACTATAGAGGCATCCTATGTAGTCAGTTGGCTGCTGCCTATCTGCGTCATCGTCCATCCTCTCGCAGGTCCCTCAGTGCTCGCGTACCACTGCCACGGCTGCTGTGGGGGAGTGGAGGGGTAGGAGCAGTACCAGCTCCATCAGCAGCAACTTGAGTCTGGAGTTGCTGATGAGAAGCTTTCTTCACCCGCCAAGTGTGGAAAGTACTCACCAGAAGCAGCAGCAGGTAGACCAGGAGCAGACCCTGAACCAGCAGGTGGTGGCCTACTTGGACAGTACCCTTCCACCCCACATTGAAGATCTGCTGGAATACTGGGCAGCCAAACTGGATTTGTGGCCGCAACTGCCCAAGTTTGCACTGGAGAAGCTGTCCTGCCCGGCTAGTAGTGTGGCATTAGAGCGGGTGTTCAGTGCGGCGGGGGCCATAGTTACCCCGAGGAGAACTCATATGTCCTTCCAAAATGTGGAAAGACTCACCTTTGTCAAGATGAATCAAGCGTGGATCAGCCAGGATTTCCACCCACCAATGCCTGATGCATCAGATTAGATCAGCCATGCTGCGTCACCCAAACCTTGACAAATGAGACTGTATTCTTCAGGCTACCTGCCTCAGCCACTCTTATGATGCTGCCACCAGCCTGATGCCACACATCTACCAGCTGCTCCTTCTGCCACCCAGCATCTTTACCAGTGACTGGTATTGCCACCCACCTCTCCACTCTGTCACTGACCCAATATGTAGCCTTCTGATGCTGCTGCCACCTCAACAATCAGGTCTCCTCATGCTGCTACTGCTGTCACCTCCAGGTTATGTCACCATGCCACTCTGTGGCCTGATGCTGCTGCTGCCGCCTCCACATGCTGTGTCCTAGCTGCCGCTACCTCCAAATTATATGATTGTGCCACTCTGTGGCCTACTCATGCTGCTGCCGCCGCCTCCACACGCTGTGTCCTAGCTGCCGCTACCTCCAAATTATGTGATGGCGCCACTCTACGGTATGCTGCTGCTGCCGCCTCCACAAGCTGTGTCCTAGCTGCCACTACCTCCAAATTATGGAATTGTGCCACTCTACGGTATGCTGCTGCTGCCGCTTCCACACGCTGTGTCCTAGCTGCCGCTACCTCCAAATTATGTGATTGTGCCACTCTGTGGCCTACTCATGCTGATGCCGCTGCCTCCGCATGCTGTGTCCTAGCTGCCACTATCTCCAAATTATGTGATTGTGCCACTCTGTGGCCTACTCGTGCAGCTGCCGCCGCCTCCGCACTCTGTGTCCTAGCTGCCGCTACCTCCAAATTATGTAATTGTGCCACTCTACGGTATGCTGCTGCAACTGCTGCTGCTGCCGCCTCCACACGCTGTGCCCTAGCTGCCACTACCTCCAAATTATGTAATTGTGCTACTCTCCGGTATGTTGCATTTAAATTTTTATGACTGCTGCTGCCTCTCCCAGGGTATATCACTGTGCCAGTCTGTCTCATTAAAATTAGTACGACTCCTGCTGCCTCTCCCACTTTGTGGCCTTGAAATGTATTTGACTGCTGCCTCTTGCAGATGCTGTTACTGTGCCACTCTGTGGCCTTGAAATGTATTCGACTGCTGCCTCTTGCAGATGCTGTTACTGTGCCACTCTATGGCCTTGAAATGTGTTAGACTGCGGCTGCCTTTTGCAGCTGCTGTTACCGTGCCACTTGTTGGCCTAGTAAATTTGTCCGACTGCTGCTGCCTCTTGCAGCTGCTGTTACGGTGCCACTCGTTGGCCTAGTAAATTTGTCCGACTGCTGCTGCCTCTTGCAGCTGATGTTATGGTGCCACTCGTTGGCCTAGTAAATGTGTCCGACTGCTGCTGCCTCTTGCAGCTGCTGTAGTGGTGCCACTCATTGGCCTAGAAAATTTGTTCGACTGCGGCTGCCTCTTGCAGCTGCTGTTACGGTGCCACTCGTTGGCCTAGTAAATTTGTCCGACTGCTGCTGCCTCTTGCAGCTGCTGTTACGGTGCCACTCGTTGGCCTAGTAAATTGATTAGAATTTTTTGGACCTTCTGCTAGGCAGCAGCATGTCACTCATAAATTTTTGGTACGTTCTGTAGTCCTATTCCATTATTCATAGCTCAAGTATACGGGAAACCCTGTTTGTTGTGAACACTCAAATTTTTAAAAGTAAATGATTCCGGCCCCCGGGACACTCAGTGATGAGCATGGGGGAGGCAAGAGGCAGGAGCTCCTACAGGTGGTAGCTCAGCTCCCTGCAGACCGCCAGCTCGATCTCAAGATGGAACTCCGAGCTTTCTTGGCGTACTGCGTCAATACTGACATTTTACCACAGTTGAGGCAAAGCTGGAGCCTTCACTGCACCTCCTCTGTCTTACGTTTCTCGTCTGCTGGCATAACCAGCCCCGATACTGATAAGAACATATACTACAGTTGATCTTAACCAAAAGGCCGAGAATTTTTTTTTACAGTCTGCTCTTAAGGGTATGTCACCATGCCACTCTCCAGCCTGATGCTGCTGCTGCCGCCGACTCCACATGCTGTCTCCTAGCTGCCGCTACGCCAAAATTATGTAATTGTGCCACTCTGTTGCCTCCAAATTGTACTACTATTTCCACTGCTGCTGCCACTTCTAGGGTTGGTCATTCTGCCACTCTGTGGCCTACACATGCTGCTGTGAACTGGCCACACTGTCATTGTGCCACTCTATAGTCTCCTGATGCTCCTGCCACTGCCATCTCCACGCTGTCTGGGGGGCTCTGCTTGTATAAGTGTGTAATAGAACAGGTTCTGTCGAAATTTATGTTGAATCAGGGAATTGGTGTAAAAGGCGAGCGCTTTTGGCGCTCTAGAACGATCTTGGGCCTCTGAACGATTCTTTATACCTGGCACTAACATTGACCTGTAAGGCTGAGTTCAGACTTGAGTTATTTGGTGAGTTTTGGCCCCTTAACTGCCCAAATACATAAAAGTGTGCAGCAATTCTAAGAGCGACGCCTGTTATGTGCGTATCACACTGGCTCACAGTATTCTTTCACTACCACAGTAGACTGCCTATGCATTTTACTGCAAGGCACAGTGTTCTACACCATTATCCAGGCTCTCTGCAGCCCAGAAGTAGCCATATTTTAACGCGATTCGCCACAAATTTATTTGGATCGAAGCAAATCTTTTCGGAAAATTTGGCGAACCAGCCGAATCGAATATTTGAAAAATTTGCTCAATTTTAGTCAATATCATTCCTGGGGCCAGAACAGGAATAACATTAACAAACAGGAATAACGCTTCCTGAGCTGTATACACAGCACTCGTTCAGTGCTCTGTAAACAGTGATCTAAAAGGGCTCATGCACACGGCCGTTGCCCAGCCAGGCCCGTATTGTAGCCCACAAACAGCTGTCCACAATATGAGTGCACCGGCCATGTGCACCCTACATCACGGATGCGGACCCATTCAGAGGCACGGAACCCCACGCAAGTACTATGGCTGTTCTATTTTTTTGTGGTATGGATGGATCACAGACCCATTCTGGACCCATCTCCACTTGGAATAGAGAAAGTTAATTTATTGCAGTAATTCAATTCAAAAAGTGAAACGCATATATTATAGAAAAAAGCCAAAAGTTAGTATCTCATAAAATTAGAATAATAACAGAATATAGACTACTGAAAACTATACACAGTATATGCACTCAATAGTTGGTCGGGGTTCCTTTTGCGTGAATTACTACATCAATGCAGCATAGCATGGAGGCGATCAACCTGTGGCACTGCTTACTGTAGGTGTTATGAAATCCCAGATTGCTTTGAGAGCAGCCTTTGGCTCATCTGCATGATTGTGTCTGGTACCTTCATCTTCCTCTTGACAATACCACATAGATTCTCTATGGGGTTTAGGTCAGGCAAATTTGCTGGCCTATCAAGCACAGTGATACCATGTTTATTAAACAGGTATTGGTAAATTTGGCAGTGTGGGCATTTGCCAAGTCTTGCTGGGAAATGATGGCAGCATCTCCATAAAGTTTGTTAGGAGAGGGAAACATTAAAGGATGTATGTCAGCAGATTTGTACCTATGAAACTGGATGACCTGTTGCATGTGTGCTTGGCAGCTGAAGGTATCTGTGGTGGCCCCATGTTCATATGTGCCTTCTTTGCTAAGAAAAATGATGTTTTTTGCAAATGAGCCTCTAGGAGCAAAGGGCTAATTGTGGTTACTCCTAAAGGTTCAATTTTCTTTGCAATTGTTGTGACTTCTCATTTTGATTGATAGGGCCAGGCATTATGATGTTTTCCTGTCTGTCCATGTCAAGGAGCCCCTGTTGCTCCTAGAGGCTCATTTGAATATTTTAAAACTACATTTCTCATCAATGTGGGCTCATATGAACATGGGATCAATACAGATCCCTACAGTTGCCAAGCAACAGGACATATTCCAACAGGTCAACCAGTTTCATAGGTACAAATCTGCTGACAGATATACTTTAAGTGCTCTAAAATTTCCTGACTTGCGCTGACTTTGGACTTGATAGAAAACAGTGGACCAACACCAGCAGATGACATGGCTCCCCAATTCTGGACGCTGGACATCAAGCAACTTGTTCTGTGTGCCTTGCCACTCTTCCTTCAGACTCTGGGACTTTGCAAACTTTAATCATAAAAAAGGACTCTGGACCACTGAGCAACAGCCTAGTGTTTATTCTCCTTCACCCAGGTAAGAAGCTTCGGAGATTACCTCTGGGTCGTGAGTGGTTTAACACGAGAAATGCGACAGTTGTAGCCAATGTCCTGGATATGTCTGTATGTAGTGGCTCTTGAAGCAATGACTCCAGCCACAGTCCACTCCTTGTGAATCTCCCACAAATTCTTGAATGACCTTTTCTTGACAAATCTTTCAAGGCTGCAGCTATCCATGTTGCTTGTACACCTTTTTCTACCACACTTTTTCCTTTCACTCAACTTTCCATTAATATGCTTGGATATAGCATTCTTTAGCAATGGCCTTATGTGGCTTACCTTTCTTGTGGAGGGTACTAATGACTGTTCTGGACAATTGTCAAGTCAGTAATCTTCCCCATGATTGTGCAGCCTACTAAATCAGACTGAGGGGCAATTTAAAGTTTAACTGCTGTTTCTTTTTTTTATACCCTAATGGTATAGTACACCCTGCTGTATAAATGCTTATGTGCTTTAAAATTTGATCATTTTCAGTTTTACCTGATAACTCCCACAAATGCATGCTACTTTCCTATTCAGCGGCTCTCATCTCAGAGTGTTACCATGATATAAACAAGAGATGGATTAGCACTGAGGGGAGAAGCTCAGCCCTGAGTGCCTGGGCTACAGAAAGTGGAGGGATGCTTTAGATGATGATATCTAGGGATGAGCAAATTGACTTCGGATGAAACATTCAAAGTCGATTTGCATAAAACTTTGTTCTAATACTGTATGGAGCCGGTGCTCCGTACAGTATTAGAATGTATTGGCTCCCATGAGCTGAAATTATTACTTCATGAAGTCTTGCGAGACTTCCCGTAACAACTTCATAAATTAATTTCTACTGTAAAAAACGGGTTTGGTTCCAAGGTACCACTTGGAACCGAACCTGAGTTTGGGAAATGTTTTATTACAGTAGAAATTAATTTATGAAGTTATTATGTGAAGTGATAACTTCAGCTCATTTGAGCCAATACATTCTACTACTGCACAGAGCTCCAGCTCTGTACAGTAGTAGAACAAAGTTTTATGCAAATCAACTTCAGATGTTTCATCCGAAGTCGATTCACTCATCCCTAGTGATATCTCCTCAATGGTAACAGCTAGAAACATGCAACTAGTCTTATTTGAAAGCTGACATTCCAGGCTTTCATAGAAGAAATGACAGTTAAAGTCCAAGCAACAGAAGAGAAATCGAGTCGGGAATAATCGCAAGTAAAATCTGCTTTTATTTTCACTTTCAGCTTCATTCACAGCATCCCGATTTCTATCAGTGATATCTTCCCCTGTACTGAACAGATTTATGTCATTCTGGTATTGTCTGAAAGTTTTCAGATAATATAAAGCCCATATCTCTAGCTGGTACCAGACCAGAGATATGAGCAGCTAAAGCATGGAGGAGAATGAGGAACAGGTGACTATTAAGAGGCTAAAACAATGCTTACTGATTTCATGTAATTACAGGGTTTGTCTATGGTTAGCTGTATGTGAGAGGATACACACTGCTCTGGGGTAGTGTGGAAGTTATCTGTATCCTGATTGGTCCTGTTAGTTCATGTGAGGAGAGCAAGAGCTTATGGGAAGTGAGGGAAATAAAGGATGGCCTAAAGGACAGGGCAAAAAACACGATAGAAAGAGCAGCAAAGGTCATTTTAGGAAGAGCCTGAAATAGAGGCACAGAGAAATAGGGTTGCTAAAGGCTGAATACAGACATCAGAAAGGTAAACCTAACTGAAAAATACAGGAATGAATATCTGCACTTCAGTATCACACGTGTTAGGTATTTCATTTTTGGTAGTGAAATGGAAATTACACTTAGGCTTAGGAAACTTTTTGCAGATGTTTTGTGTTGATTAGCTGATGAGTCTGTAATATTGAACTTTTTTACAATATTCTAATTTTCTGAGATACTGATCTTTGGATTTTCATTAGCTATAAGCCATAATCATCAACATTAAAAGAACTAAACCCTTCCACTTTTTGTGTAAGGAATCTATATAGTAGATGAGATTTTTGAACTGAGATTTTTGAACTGATTTACTGAAATACATACACTAATTTATTGATATGCACCTGTATGCATGATTTTTACCCTTCACTCATTTAACACTCTTCACAAAGCACTAATATTCAACTTAAACAAGTTATCTAAGACTTAAACAGCTCCATTTTTTTCATAGGCAATGCCTTGTAATGCTTCTCTTCTTGTAAATCGGGCTAAGCTATAAACTTGCATTCAGGATGTGCACTTTCAATGACTTCATACATAATTGTTACATCTTCATAGTAAATATTTAAAGAGCAGAGATTCAGCTGTCACGTTTGATACATGGACCAGAGGATGTTTTCATATGTAGCATAGTGGTTTAATGAAGGTTACATTGTACATCATTATTCACTACATGGGAAGGCACTCAGGAATTATACAGTTTTAATAACAGTTATGCCTAAAACATATATTTAAAAGTAACGTTTAAAATAGTCTGCAAAGGACTAGTCACATAATCACAAAATCGTTTTGCTCTTAAAGGAATATTAAAAAAAAACAACCTATACACTTTGGAGAATGGAATTCACCAAAATACTGGTGTAGTATGCCCCAAAACTTGTTTTACATGCTTTTCAACATATGTATTAAAGGGTTGTCCATGTTCAGAGCTTCTGTCCCCAGTTCAGCATTTCATGCTCCGATGTTCTCGATTGCCCTGCGCTGTATAGGGCATGGTTTAGCAGGAAGGATTTATTATTTAAATATGGCAACATGTGCCAAAAATTCACCAACATTTTTACCTTTTTGTTAAATAGCATCTGTTGCACTTTAAGACTGTCTATTAAAGTTTACATTTACTTTTAGACAATATTAATAAATGTGAGCCTTTGTGTTATACTGTACCTAGGACAGGGTTTGAAGGGGTGGTGTATGACTTGTAAGTGACTGGTAAGTTTACTTGAATTGTCTATGTGCTTCCCACATTCATATGTCATAAAAAGATAGAACTTGACCCAGTAAAGTCAACAGGTCTGCAAAAAGTGCAGATGCAACACAGACTATCTATGTTTTGTGGATAAGCAATTTGCAACCATAAAACAGATATGGTTGTGTGCATTAGATCTTATATATCTGTAGTGCCCTGATGATTTCACCTTTGCTTCAAAACCTAGACCTTCCAATGTCTCAATGTCTACATCTGAATGTCACTTTTTTGGGATGTCACATTCTAAGGGGACATTCATTTGGCTTTTTCAGCAGAATTTTGGTACGGACAGCCATGTTGAAATTTTGCCAAAAACCCAGTGGTCGCGTTCTTTCTGCCCCTCAAACTACTCAGTTGGAGGCAGAGCTGAGAGTAGTGGAGCGACAGTTTAAAGCCACAACCGTGCCGAGAATGGACATGCTTTTCTGAGTGGCTTAGAGGCTGACATAAAGCCTCATCAACCAATCAAGGGGTGGCAGCAGTTAGGGAGATGCCTGTGCAGAATAAGCAAACACCATACTGTGTTGAGCTGATGATGAGGGTGGATGGGTTTTTGCAGTGTAACAGGGACAGTCTACAAAAAGAATAGAAATTAATAATCGTGTAGATTTTAGGGATTTTGATCAAGGAAACCTTAGAGAGAGTGAGAGGCTGAGGTGCTGGACACAGTGCTTAATACAGCTACTGTACTGCAACAATTCATTCTGCTTTACAAAACCAATCACTTTTTTCATTTGAACAGAAAGACAGCTTTGTTTTTTTTGTTTTGTTTTTTTTTTATTTAAATTTCTACAACGGCTTATTGCCAGTTTATTGCCAGCACAGCACCCCAATAGCATTCTGCTGTTGAGCAATTACACATTTTTTAATTCATTATATCCATCCGTGTTATTAAACATTTTGCATTATAGCAAAATCATTTTACTGCAATAACTCCATTTTTATACCAGTGAAAGTAAAGCCAAGTTACACAATACATACATTTCACCACCAATATTGCATTGTTTTATTGGTAGCAGGTGGACACATTGTAACATTCCACAGTGTGTTTATAGTACAGACGTTTCATTTTTGAATAAGCGTTATTAAATGCAAATAACACAGTACAATTAGAAATGTCACCACCAACAGTTCATTATTCTCAAAGTAAATAGTCAATAGAAGAATAAATGGATCCTTGTCCGCTTCTTTTGACATCAACAATGGCACCCGCCAAGGATGTCCATTATCCCCTACACTCTTTATATTTGTGATGGAGACCCTACTACAAGCCTTTCGACTCAACCCACATATATCAGGATTAAGAGTAGCGGACAGAGAACATAAATGTGCTGCATTCGCAGATGATTTACTTCTATTGATTACTAACCCGCTCCAAGCCCTCCCACATGTATTATCTACCTTTGAAGAATTTGGCTCTAATCTAATTTTAAAATTAATTATTCTAAATCTGAGGCCCTTAATATATCCCTTCCACCTACATCAGTCAACACACTAAAAGAAAGATTTCCCTTCAAATGGCGCCCACATGATGTCACGCGAGGTCGGCGTCGTGCTCCCTCTGCACGACGTCGCCGGACCTCTCAGCCCCCTAGAGACGAGCAATAGGGAATTGAAGTGCTGGTCTTGTCAGCCAGCACTTCATGAGTTAATTCTCTGTTTGGGTTTAGCCATGTGGTGCTGATCACACCACATGGCTACTTTACATATTGTTTGGACAGCTTGCTCCGCCTCAGGTCATGTGATGCTGGCCACATCACATGATCCTGGGCGGGCTATTTAAAGATGGCAACTGCCTCACTCAGATGCCTGTGATTAGTCTTCTGAGATCAGTGCTGTGTGTTGGACCTTGCTTTTGGATTATTGGTGTATTGGATTTTGGCTTTGGACTTAGACTACGCTTTTGTGATTCCCCTCGGTATTTGACGTGACCTCCTGTTCTTGACTTGGCTTGCTGATGATTCTGCTATTGTGTTTGTTTCTGTCTGTGTTCGTCTTTCCCTGTGTTCCTTTCCCTACCCTGTGCACGTACTCAGCATAGGGACCGTCTCCAAGTTACGGTTTTGTCGCCTAGGGCATCTACTGTAAGTAGGCAGGGAAAGAGGTGGGGTTCAGACAGGGCACACTATCCCTTGTTTCCCTGTCGTGACACATGATCTTCCTTATTTGGGGGTCTTAATTACTAGCGATGAGAACAGACTTTATTCATCTAATTATACTACCCTCTTAAACAAAGTTAAATCCCAGCTGACTGCTTTCAATATTCCATATGTATCCTGGCTCGGCCTTAAAAATCTATTACAAACATATATAATGCCCAAATTCCTGTACTTACTACAAATGATCCCCATTTTTCTCCCGTCCAGTTTTTTCTCTCACATTAAGTCAATGTTCTCTTTCTTCTTATTGAAAGGGAAAAAATCAAGAGTTGCCTACGACCTCCTGACTAGATGTCGTGCACAAGGTGGTTTTGGCCTTCCGGATCTACGCACCTATTATCTAGCTATCCAGCTTAAACGGTGGATGCAGCTGTGTATGCCTCGATATAGGATTTTGGGATCGGACCTGGAGATGGCACTGCTTTCAGATTACCAAATTGCTAGCCTCTGGGGGATTGTTAAACCACAGGTCGTGCCCACAGGATTAGCTAAAGGTCTATACCATACTATCCAATTGGGCTGCTTAAATACCCCTTTGCTCTCACACCCACCTAATAACATGCCTGTGTTCCTCACACCCTTTTTGTTATCACCCCAACCCAAGTTTATTCCTCATTTTTGGAAACGTTTACAGAAGATCGAGATGTCATACCTTCGATCTAAACTTTCGCGAGATGAGGACATAAATGTAATCTGTGATGAACTCATTGACAAATCCACTTTCCTGGATAGATTTGAGTTTAAACGCTCATGTACCGCTCTAAGCTCTAGATGACCCTCCCTCGATACAAACACTTGGTTCGAAGATCTATTAAGCAGACCAAATATGCCAAAACACATCATTTCTTTATTATACAATTACTTGATGTCTTCTCCATCTTCAGTGGTCCCACCATATTTAGCAACATGGGAAAAAGACTTGAATTGTACCTTCACCCCAGTTGACATTGTACTCATTAATTCCAGATCACATGGTTTCTCACGATGTACCAAAATACAAGAACACTCCTACAAAACCATGGTGCACTGGTATAATGACCCCTCCAAACTTCATGCTATGGGTCTATCTGATTCCAATGTTTGTTGGAGATGTAAACAAACAGAGGGATCCCTGGGTCATCTATTTTGGCACTGCCCTCTCATACAACCCTACTGGTCTTCTGTGGAACGTTATATCAATTCTATTTGTAATACATCTATTGTATTGACCCCTACCTCGGTCTTACTTTGGATACCAAACAAATCTTGGAGACCTTCCAAGAAGGACCTCCCAATTTACCTAGTCCAAACTGCCAGATTACTAATTCCATTAAATTAGTTAAGTCTTGTTGCACCTAGTATATCTCAATGGATGGACAGGGTAGACCAGTTATATTTATTAGAGGAAATAGCAAGCTGGGCCACAATAACTCATCATAGCTTTCAAACCCTGTGGAATCCATGGTATGAATACCGCAAGGTGCAGTTGACGCCAATTACTCAAGTGCCCTGAGTATCTGTAAGCAGATGTCTACCAATCCCCACCCCCTCTTCCAACCCCCATCCCCTCTCCCATACCCCGCAACTACCCCCCCCCCTTGTTATTTTTATTCGCTTAATGCTCTAGTTTGATTGTTCTCTTGGTACAAAAGTATCTTTTGGTTACTAATGTTCATAGTGACATTAATGTCACGCCTCAGAATATGCGTGAATGTTCAGTCCATCCCTTTGCATTTGTTGCAATATTCAGAAATTTAGTATTGGTTTTTGACCACTACATATGTCTACACTTCTAGACCCAATTGTTGTCGATGTAACTTTTATCCCAATGCCCCTACCAATTCCTTCCCTCAAGCTCTTCTCCTTCTTTCCTTACCCCCACCTGCCTCCCCCCCACACTCCTCCATTACCCCCTCTACCCCCTCCCCATCCTTTCCTCCTCTACATTCTGTCCCCCCCTTTTCTTCTCATTGTGCAGAATATTATTGTATGATTCAATATATGTTATTATGATATGTCTACATGATGAGACACCTTTGTTATTGTACCCTTGTTTTTAAAACTAATAAAAAGAGATTTGAAAAAAAAAAATAGTCAATAGAAGTGTGCAGTGTACTTGTAGAAAGGGAAGGGCATTTAATTGCACCTCTCTCTTTAAATTACAGAAAACAGACAGGACCTGCAACCTGATTCAGGGAGCTGAGGAGGAGGCAAAATCAGTGGTGGAGGGCATTGTTCTTGGTGGCAATAAAGAGCAGAGGCAACATATAGATGTATCCATTTTTATTTGGTCTCTTGATGCATTTTCTACATAACAATGATGCATTAAATACACACTTTCAAAGGTTTTTTTTAAGGTTTTTGTTAGCTTAGCATGCAGTTGCTGCCATACCACTTAGTTGTAGTAAATGAAACTTATTTCCATGCCTTCACCAAATTTAAATCCACTGTAAAATCAAATACTTCTCTATGTAATCTGCCTCAGGTTCTGCCATATTCCATCACAGGGACTTCTATAAAACTGAATATTTCTTGACATCATCAGCTGCAGCTTTTACCTAATCCCATCACTGTAGCCAAGGCTCCATATTGGCGCAGTTTCACAACTTCACCAAAATTTTATTTTTCTGTAAAATTGAATATTTATCTACATTATCTGCCACAGCTTTTGCCGAAGTCCATCACTGAGGCATCTTGCCAGGCATCCATAGCAGTGTAGTTCAGTGGCTTCACCAAATTTTATTGTTCTGTAAAATTGAATATTTAGCTACATCTTTTGCCAAATCCCATTACTGACACTTCTGTCCAGGCATTCGTAGTGGCACAGTTCTATGCATCATGCATTCACCAAAATGTAATTCTTCTGGGAAATTGAATATTTAGTTGCACTTTTTGTCAAATCCCAGAACTGAGACTTCTGGACAAGCATCCGTAGGAGTATACTTCCGCTTACACTTTCTCATTTTCTAAATGACTGTGGCCTTTCCCTGGCACATCTTCTTCTGGGGAGGCAGATTGGAACAGTGGCCTAGCTTACTCTGTCCTGTCCAGCCTTCATTGTCATCTCAGAGAGGGTTTTCAGCACAGTAGGTGGTATTGTGACCCAAATGGACAGAGTTGTCCTTTGCCAGTGTACAAAAATATCACCTTTGCCAAAATGAACAAGGCATGGATCAGTGAGGATTTTCACACGCCTCCAGCTAAGGCTGATGAATACATCTGCCCTTGCTTATGGTGTCCCATCATGCCACTGCATCTGTCATGATGGACAATTAACACTTGTACATGTATAAATATGGTCAGGCAATCTGCACCTCTTAAGGCATAATTTTTGGATGCTTGGGCAAAAAAGCCACTCTTTCTTCTGACATTAACATGTTTGTGTATAAACAGCGGCATGGATCTGCACCCTCTGAAGAATAATTTTTGGATACATGGTCCCAACAAGCCACTGTCTATTTCCCATAACACCATGTGTGTTTAAACACCACCAAGCTTTCTAATATGAAAAAGCATAACACGTGATGGCACGGTGTGTTTTTAAACATGCTGTTTGTTAACACTGTCAAGCATGCGTTTACCCATAGTTATATATGTGAGTGTCACTGAGACATGATTTACTATTGCTTTCATTACATTGAAGAGCTTATGGAGGAGGGAAGGAGAGAAAGAGCAAAAATTCCCCCCAAAGTTAACAAAACAATATAAAAAAAAACACATATATATATATATTAGAGATGAGCAAACCTGCCCGTAACGAGCGGTTCAATGCTCGGATCCCCTGCGCTCCCCTGCCTGCAGCCATCCGGATCCTTCCTCACCCGACTGTAAGTCAATGGGGATGGATCCGTTTGGTGTCACACACTAGTCACATACCAGCGTGTGACACCAAACGGATCCGTCCCCATTGACTTACAGTCGGATGAGGACGGATCCAAATGACTGCAGGCAGGGGATCCGAGCATTGAACCGCTTGTTACAGGCAGGTTCGCTCATCTCTAATATATATACATATATATTAGATACATCATGGAGCGTAGAAGAGTTAATAAGACAAAAACTAATGGCTTTCAACAGTTAAGCTTGAGGTGTCACACTATATCAAAATTGTGAAATTATAGCTCTATTTCAAAGGCCTGTACATGAAATCTCTTCTGAAAAGCTTCATTTTAGTCCCTTTTGCCTCGAGAGAATACAGAATCAGTAATATGTTGATTTTTTTCCCTCTTATTCAGGGATTATGTTGACTCAGAGTAGCTTTTTTCTGATTGAGTGCCCGCCACAGCATTTTCAAAGCAACCTCAACAACTAAATCCAAACCCTGACACAATGCTAAAATGGCGTGCTAATAATCCTTTTTTTTTCTCTCCCTTATTCTTTTGCAGTTTTCATTCTTGCCAAGAAATGCATTTATTGGAGAAAATGAACTCAACATGCATAATTCACACAGTTTCTTTGGTAAGGAATGTATGATGATTTTATAGAGTAAAGTGTAGTATAAATAGAAGAAATAGTTTGGCATTCACAAATAACAGAAACAGAGAAGATGAGAAAATGATTGGTCTATATACAGAATTCAGCAAAGGGTCATATAATTTCTGCACCATTGATGTACATTCATTTATTTTAGCCATAGACCAGGGATGCTCAACCAGCGGCCCTCCAGCTGTTGTGAAACTACAAATCCCAGCATGCCCTAATAGTTGTAGGCTGTCTAGGGATGCTGGGAGTTGTAGTTTTGCAACAGCTGGAGGGAGGTAAGTTGAGCATGCCTGCCTAGACGGTGGCCCAAACTTGATGATCCCCTCCAGGTACAGAAAAATGTATGTTATAATGTTATTACATTATGCATGTATTAAATACTAGCTCTGTGAGTAGGAGATGTAATATCAATATAAATACATTGAACTAAATTGTTGTTCCTCACATAGTTAATCACACACCTCCCCACTTCAACAATGGGTGTTGTCTTCTGCCACCAGGGCCGGACTGGACGTCTGGCACTTCTGGCAAATGCCAGAAGGGCCGCTGCCCTCCGTGGGCCGGTCCAGTCCCCCCTTGCAGGGCCGCAGCGCCAATTAGGCAGGTGCGGAGCGGCCCTGCGCATAGTTGCGGGCGGCGGGGCAGAGGGAGATGAGCGCTTCCATGCTCATCTCCATAGTCATCTGTATCGCCGTCCTGAGGCCGCTCAGGCGGTATCAGAGGCCGCTCAGGCGGCGCGATGACGTCATCGCGCCGCCTGAGCCGTACAGTGCGGGACACAGGGCGGAAGAGGCCTGCATCGCTGCCAGCACCATGGGCACTGGGGGCATTTTTACTGGCACATGGGGGCACTGGGGGCATTTTTACTGGCACTGGGGACATTTTTACTGGCACATGGGGGCACTGGGGGCATTTTTACTGGCACTGGGGGCATTTTTACTGGCACATGGGGGCACTGGGGGCATTTTTACTGGCACTGGGGGCATTTTTACTTTCACATGGGAAACTGGGGGCATTTTTACTGGCACATGGGGCACTGGGGGCATTTTTACTGGCCCTGGGGGCATTTTTACTGGCACATGGGGCACTGGGGGCATTTTTACTGGCACTGGGGGCATTTTTACTGGCACAATCGGGCACTGGGGCATTTTTACTGGCACTGGGGGGCATTTTTACTGGCACATCAGGGCACTGGGGGCATTTTTACTGGCACTGGGGCATTTTACTGGCACTGGGGGCACTATTACAGGCACTGGGGCCATTTTTACTGGCTTGTGGGGCACTGGGGGCATTTATTTATGGCATGGGGGCACTGGGGGCATTTTTACTGGCACTGGGGGCATTTTTCTGGCACATGGGGGCTCTGGGGGCATTTCTTACTGGCACATGGGGGCACTGGGGGCATTTCTTACTGGCACATGGGGGCACTAGGGGCATTTCTTACTGGCACATGATTTTGGGGGAAACTTCTGGCGTATTATTGGGGCATTTCTTACTGGCACATAATTTGGGGGGCATCTATAGGTGGGAGCACTTCTTACTGGCACATTATTGGGGTGAAATTTTGAGGGGAACTTCTTACTGGCACATTGGAAGCATTATTATTTCTGGGGCACAGTGGGGACATTAGTACTGTTGGGAGCACTATTACTAACAAGTGCACTCTGGCAGAGAATTAATAGTTGGGACTTTGGGGGCACTATTACTGTGGGGGGCACTATTACTGTGGGGGGCACTATTACTGTGGGGGGCACCTGGCACAGTATCAGCGCAGTTATTTCTGGGGGACGTTATGTTCACACTATTTGCTGGGCGCAGTTATTTTAGGACACTGTGTGCCAATAATTACTGAAGGGCACTATCTGTGTGGTACTAGTGGCACAGTACTGGGGGTGGTAGGATGATTTGTCCAGAAGACGGGAGGATGATGGAAAAGTAGTAAACTAAGATTTTTTTCTGACAAACTGCAGAGGTGAGAAATGGCTGAAAAATGGCGTCTGGTCTGAAAGGAGAAGATGAGGAAAGAAAAGATCTACATCAGAGGAGACGTCACTGGATGTAAGAGGTATGGTGCGCTGTATTATACTGGATGTAAGAGGTATGGGGTGCTGTATTATACTGGATGTAAGAGGTATGGGGCGCTGTATTATACTGGATGTAAGAGGTATGGGGTGCTGTATTATACTGGATGTAAGAGGTATTGGGCGCTGTATTAGGCTACATTCACACGAACATTGTGTTTTGCAGTCTGCAAATTGCGGATCCGCAAAAAAAGGATGATGTTCCGTATGGCATCCGTTTTTTTTGCAGATCCACTGTAACAATGCCTATCCTTGTCCGTAAATGGACCAAAATAGGAATGGACATACAGGTGCGGACAGCATACAGTGTTCATTGAAGTGAATGGGTCCGCATCTGAGCCGCAAAATATGTAGATCGGAGGCCGCAAAAACAACGTGTGAATGTAGCCTTACCCTGTATGTTCTGTAGTGATATACGTAATGTTAAGAGAGAAAAGGTTAGTTTACACAGGGTGATGTGCGCCCGACAGATTGGATCTTTTGTACAAACCAAAAGATCCAATCAGCCGATGAACGAGCGTTTGGCTCGTTCGTCAGCTGATTAGGGCCACTTTTACACGGGCCGATTATCGGCACTAGCGTTCCTAGGAACGATTTTTTCGGCCGATAATCGGCCCGTGTAAAAGGACCTTTACACATCAATCTGTGTAATAGGGCCACTGATGAACTGAAAGACTTTTGACATGTCACAGAGACATATCAAAAGTTTTGATGAGTCCGGGTCTTAGTTCTAGACCCGTACCCTATCAGGAGATATAGCTTTTCCATCTCTCTCTGCAGGGGGCGGTTTATTTACCTTGTTTGGTGTGGTTTACGTTTATTAAATTATTATAATAATTATTTTAATAATTTTTAGGGCCTCTAAAAGGGTTGCCTGTGACTTTAAAAAGTCGAGGTATGTGGGCCTCTTTGATTTCAAAATGCCAGGGCTGAATTTCAGTCCCAGTCCGGCCCTGTCTGCCACTGTCCTGCTAGATTTGATCCACAGTTCTTTTCCATTTTCTGCACAGCAGGGTTGGATTGCCAAAACAAATTGTGCCCTAGGTTTATGTCAGGCTCTGTTGAATTATTAAATGAGACTTCAGCTGCACCATGATGTCTGCTTATTTAGGTTCATACCCATTTCTGGCTCCTGTTTCTATGCATTGTGACTGACAGTTCTGTTCCTGATATCTCTAGTGGATGTAGCTCTTGCTTTGCCCTTGTGATAGCTTGTCTGGTACGTATTCTTATACACTCTGACCCTTTATTCTAGTCATGACTCTGCTACTGCTTCATCATTACTGCAGCCAGGGCCAGATTAAGGCTACCAGCAGTATGGAGCACAAAATTTATGATGGGGCCCCCCCTCGCCGCAACTTACGCGAGGCCCTCCAGAACAATGTAACAAAGTTCCGTTGAGGGTTATGTTTGAATCCAGTTTCAAGAATTTAAATGTAACCCTTGAACGGAAAGCCCAGTGAAGGGCTAATAGTGATCTGAATATAGCCTTTGAAAAAATATCAACGAGATGTTACCAGTTGGGTGGGTGGAGGTCGCTGATACTGTCCAATCAGTGCTGACAGACTGAAAACAAGCACCCCAACTGGAAACAGCCAGTTGACTATTTATGTAAAAATGACGTCATCTCGTCCGTCTGCTCTGTTGCCCGCAGCTCCGGATAGGCTCTGGCTCTGGCCTATCTGGGGCTGCGGTGACCCGGGTCAGACGGATGTGACTATCTCAGTGGCAGAAGTAGCCAGTGAGATAGGAGACAGCAGAGCACGGGAGCGCAAAGCTCCCGTGCTCCACTGTACCACCGGCAGCGGGGGGCGGCACCAGGGGCGCTGGGGGTAGGGTGGCCACCTGCTTCATCTCAAAAAGGAGGACATTCTCGACCACACCCACAACCTGCTAAACCACACCCCCAACCTGCTAAACCACACCCACAATCTACTAAACCACGCCACTCGTCCAGTAAGTGCCTGGCAAAAGAAAAAAAAAAAAAGAGGAAAACCTTAAGCTGAGCTGTGCTGGGGCTGGAGTGCTTGTTTGCTCTGGAGCTGACACTCCACATACAATAAGACATGAGCCAGATGGAGCACAGTGCTGGCAGCATCACCACAGTCATTTAAACACAAGAATGAGGAAACTTTTTTCCTCTTTTTGGTGATGTGCACACTGATGTGCAGGTGTATGGTATGTGTCCACTGCAGCCAGTTCTCAGCATTAGATCACTGTTCGGCTGCAGCAGTAACATACCATATGTTAACATACCATACCATACCAAGTCCTTGCTGAAGAAACAGGTGACACATATTTGGATGGATGGATTACATTCACCAGCACCAGACATACCAGATGATACAGCAGCACATACCTCTTACATCCAGTGACGTCTTCCTGATGTAGATCTTCTCTTTTCTCATCTTCTCTATTTGGCCCACACCGCCATGACACTTCTTTCAGCCCCATTTTCTCTCTGCCACAAAGACATCATAGATTACCCACTTTTACTGTTATCCTGCTGCTGCCTAAAATACTGCGCCCACTGTGCTCCCCAATGTCCCCAAATACTATACTGTGCCCCCCGTGCCCCCATCAGACCTCACATCAGCCCACAGTGCCAGCATCAGACCTCAGATCAGCCCACAGTGCCCCCATCAGACCTCAGATCAGCCCGCTGTGCCTCCTTCAGACCTCAGATCAGTCCACTGTGCCCCCTTCAGACCTCAGATCAGCCCACAGTGCCTCCTTCAGACCTCAGATCAGCCCACTGTGCCCCCTTTAGACCTCAGTTCAGCCCACTGTGCTTCCTTCAGACCTCAGATCAGCCCACAGTGCCTCCTTCAGACCTCAGATCAGCCCACAGTGCCTCCTTCAGACCTCACATCAGCCCACCGTGCCCCCACCAGACCTCACATCAGCCCACCGTGCCCCCATCAGACCTCACATCATCCCACAGTGCCAGCATCAGACCTCAGATCAGCCCACAGTGCCCCCATCAGACCTCACATCAGCCCACTGTGCCCCCATCAGACCTCACATCAGCCCACAGTGCCAGCATCAGACCTCAGATCAGCCCACAGTGCCCCCATCAGACCTCAGATCAGCCCACTGTGCCTCCTTCAGACCTCAGATCAGCTCACAGTGCCTCCTTCAGAACTCATATCAGCCCACTGTGCCCCCTTCAGACCTCAGATCAGCCCACTGTGCTTCCTTTAGACCTCACATCAGCCTACAGTGCCCCCTTCAGACCTCAGATCAGCCCGCTGTGCTTCCTTCAGACCTCACATCAGCCCAGTGTGCCCCCATCAGACCTCACATCAGCCCACAGTGCCCCCATCAGACATCAGATCAGCCCACTGTGCCCCCATCAGACCTCGCATCAGCCCACTGTGCCCCCTTCAGACCTCAGATCAGCCCACAGTGCCTCCTTCAGACCTCAGATCAGCCCTCAGTGCCCCCTTCAGACCTCAGATCAGCCCACAGTGCCTCCTTCAGACCTCACATCAGCCCACAGTGCCCCCTTCAGACCTTATATCAGCCCACAGTGCCCCCTTCAGACCTCAGATCAGTGCACTGAGCCCCCATTAAAAAAAAAAAAAAAATAAAAACTTACCTCTAGGCAGCTCCGGGTCCGGCGCTCTTCTGTCTTCACTGCCCGCGCTGCACTGTCACCTGACTGCGTGCAGCGTCAGGTCAGAGTGCGCGCACTACGTCCTGGCGCCGTACCAGTCAGGATAGTGCAGCGCAGGCAGCCGCTGACCACCAATGAAGAAGGGAGCGCAGGAGCTGAGCTGTGAGTACCAGGACCCAGCTCCTGCGCTCCAGCAATGAGCGCTTCCATCTGTATTGATGGAAGCGCTCCTTGCTTCCTGCGCATCAACTTCTGGCGCGGGGCCCCCCTGAAATCATTGGAGCCGGGGCCTGGAGCAGTAGCTCCAAATGCTCCAATTATAATCCGGCCCTGACTGCAGCCATCAATCAGTGAGGAGGGGAGGGGGAGTTAGGATGAAGAACAGGGAAATTCCTTAGACCGAAGTAGATCCATCATCAAACTGATTGTAGGTTCAATAATCCACATAAACATTAGTGGCATAGTCCTTACATTTCAGGAGCTCCTTTATGGATAGGCTCTACTTTTAAGCTATCTATTAATATTTATAAACCTGCTGCTGCCCCTTCTCTAAAAAAAAGTTAATACAATAAGTAAAAGTAGGGAAGTGCAGGCTGTGTGATGAATGCAGCTGCAGTTTCTTTCATTCTGCGTCTGTGAGGCTGCACACTGTAAGAAGAGCGAAGGAGCAGAAGTGGAGAGACCCCTGAATTTTTCTGTGCTCTACAGTATATAGCACGAGCATTGGATGTAACTAGAGAAGAGCGAGCATACTCGTCCGAGCTTGATACTCGTTCGAGTATTAGGGTACTCGTAAGTGCTTGCTACTCGGACGAGTATCTCGCCATGCTCGAGGAAATGGCATCTCCCGCCTTTTGAATTTTTTGGTGGCTATAAACTCAGCCAATCACAAGCCAGGAGACTCTGCGGTACACCCAGCATCACCTGGGGCCCTTACATGTCGATAGCAGGGGTTGGCTGGCCTGATCAGGTGACCCTGGAATATACTAGTAACTTTTATCTAGGCAATGTATTTCTGTGAAACACGAAAAAAGCGCAGCATAGGGTAATAACGTCACAATATGTATCACGTGTTTTAAGAGAGTGGAGGCTCACCTTATAGGGTTGTGCGTTTAATTAGGCACAACACTAATAAAAGCATGTCTTTGGGGGGGATGAAATCCCTTTTTGATACTGGTATGCAGCCACAGATCCGGAACAGTCAGCTTCTAACGTAGGGTGCCTGGATTCCCCACAGAAGATGAAGGGTAACTCTTAGAAGAAAGGTTGTAGATCCCACGGCGCAAGGAACCAGTGAAAGGTAGGTAAGCTTGTTTTTCTTTATTAAAAATATTACAACGTGTTTCGGGGAAACAAGTCCCCTTCTTCAGGTACAGCAATATAAGATATAACATACCATATGCACATATCAAACATTTATACTAAAAAAAAACGCCAAAATCAGAGGGTTAAGAGGGAGGGGTAAGGGGCAGGACAAAGGGATTAGCATAATTTGACATAAAAATGAATAAAAGAATTGCTGCGATAGAAGCAATAAAAGATGAACCCAGATAATGAACTGGCTATAAAAAAGTGCGTATGAAACCTTTTCAGAGGAATAATTCAGAATATAACCAACAATTTCATAAGAGATCGATGTATATCCAAAAGCTGATCACGTGACCGAGGGCATGGTCACGTGATCGGAAGAAGCAGTAAGAACAGCATACAGCGGTTTCATGATAGCAGATCACGTGACCCAAGCTGTGGTCACGTGATCGGATCCCCGGCAGCGCGTCCTAGCAATGGAGATGCCGGAGAGCCGCTTGCAGGCTGAGTGCAGCGCATACAGCCTGTCAATGAAGTGTTGGTTTGTTTCAAAGCGTATTAAGCACCAGTTGATTTGTTATAGTGGTAATGACTTTTAAATGTACATAATGGAAAGATATATATTGGGCAGTGGTTTAAAAGTGGTTAGAAAAATTACTACAGCGATCATCATTTTCAAGGAGAGCACATATATTATAATAATGTGACTATTAAAAAAGTGACTATTAAAAAATAGCTCGTACCTAAGGTAAAAGATCAATAATAATAATAATAATAATAATAATAATAATAATAATAATATAATGCATAATATATAGTTATAGAGTAATAATAATAAATAATAAATCAATTAGATTGATTAAGATTATATAGCATGATTAGAAGCAAGCAGGTATACACATACAACCTTTAATTGTACTAAAAGGGAATTTTTATATGGGTATATAGCCGAACATAAATAATAGTTATTATATGGAAGACATCAAATGTATAATTAAAATATTTATAAATTAATTTCAAAGGCTTCATTTAAGCCGAAGGGGTTCAGACAATTAAGTCTATATATCCAGTACATCTCACGTCTACGAAGAGTTTGTAGTGTACTGGAACCATTTGTAGAAACTTGTTCTATAGGAATGATGGTGAAACCTGAGAAAGACCCCTGATGATGTTCAGTGGTGTGTCTCGAGACACTATGTTGCATAAAACGTTTTTTCACATTTGATCTATGTTTGTTTAGTCTCTTACGTAATGTCTGAATGGTACGACCAACATAACGTAAACCACAGGGGCATTCAAGTAGGTAAATCACATTATCAGAGCCACAGTGGAGATCTCCTTTTATGTGAAAAATTTCCCCCCTGGGGCCGTGGAATGAGTTGGTATTGCATATTGTGCTACAGCATAAGCACTTTGGTTGCAAACACTTATGACTACCTTGTTTTATCGGAAGTGTTTTGATTTCCTTTGGTCGTTTTAATTTACTCGGTGCCAGGAGATTTTTCAGAGTGTGAGATCTTCTAAACGTTATGGCGGGTTTGTTTGGTAGGGTCTTACAAAGATGGGGATCTCTCTTAAGGATGAGCCAGTGTTTGGATAAAATCTTGCGTATTATATCGTGATCTTTATTAAAAGTGGTGATGAAATTGGTATCAAAATTTCTGGAAGGAGGCAGATTTGTTAGGCTCCCTTGGTTTACTAGAGAGGCAATCCAATTGTGTTAAAGCAGATGCTTTATTAAAAGCCGCTTCTATAACCTTAGGAGGAAATCCCTTTTCTTTGAATCTTTCATGTATCAATTGCTTTGTGAAATAAAATCATCATTATCGGTACAATTGCGTCTGATACGTCTAAATTGACCAAACGGAATGTTGGTCCTCCATTTTTTATGATGTTGGCTAGAGTAATCTAGGTAGCTATTGGCATCTACTTTTTTGAAAAAGGTTTTAGTAGTGATGCTGCCATTCAGATTACTCAGTTCTAAGTCTAAAAATTCGGCTTTTGTAGAGTCATATGTGCCCGAGAGGTGGATGCCCCAAAGGTTGTCATTCAGGTGTTTGATAAAGTTTTCTATCGAGATATTGTCTCCATTCCAGATAAAAATCAGATCATCGATATAGCGGCGAAAAAAGATGATGTTATCAGTATAATAATAGGATTTATATATTAAATCATCTTCAAAGGCACCCATAAACAAATTAGCAAAACTTGGAGCGAAACGCGTCCCCATCGCCGCCCCCCTGACTTGCAAATAAAAAGTGCCTTCAAATTTAAAAGTATTGCGTGTAAAATGTATACATTCAAGAATAAAAGATTTTTGTTCTTCAGGCATAGAAACATCAGTATCTAAATAACGTTTAGTACAAATTATACCTAAATCATGCCTGATATTCGAATAGAGAGCTGACACATCCAGTGTCAGCCAATTGTACGTTTCCTTCCAAGGAATGTCCTTTAATAATTGTATCAAAGTAGTTGTATCTCGGAAGTACGAGGGGAGTTTTGATACATATTTCTGTAGAAAAGTGTCTATATAATGCGAAAGATTACAAGTCAAAGATGAAATGCTGGATATTATAGGGCATCCAGGTGGGTTAGTAGTGTTTTTGTGGATTTTCGGGAGATGGTAAAAAATGGCCATCTCGGGGTCAGATATTAGTAAGTATTCTTTTTCTTTTTTTGTAAGAATATGAGTAGCAGATTCAATCAGAATTTTCATAGCTGTTTTGTGTTCCAACAAAGGGTTTGACTCTAAAATCTGATAGTAATCTGTATCAGACAGGATCCGCATAGCTTCCTTGACATAATCTATCCTATTTTGTAGCACTACTCCTCCCCCTTTATCCGCACTTCTAATGATAAGATCATTATTGCTTTGTAATTGTTTAATAGCCGCTCTCTCTTTCTTGTTTAAGTTATATTTTACTATTGGTTTTTGATGTACTGTCTAGGACTAAATTGTAGAAGGTGTCGACAAAATTACCCTTATGATGGGTAGGGTAAAAGTTCGACCGGGGTTTGAGGTCAGTGGAAACAAAACTAGTTGAAGAAACAGGTTCTTCATTTGCTGTGATTGGACTTTTTTGGCGGGATTGTTATCCAATATGCTAAAATGGCGCTTTAATGTGAGTTTCCTGATGAATCTGTGTAGATCTAAAAAGAGATCAAACCCATTGGACTTAGAAGTTGGGCAAAATGTTAAACCTTTGGAAAGGACTGAAACCTCCTGTGAACTTAATTTATGGGAGGAAAGGTTGAAAATTGGAATTGCTTTTTTTGAATTATTTTTGAAAGGTAGATGAGTATTTTTCATAGCTTTCTTTTTGATCTGCCCCCCCCCCCCACATCCTCTTCTAGATTTTTTCTTTTGTTGGTCCTTGGGCCCAGTGGATGGAAGTAGTTTGTGATAGCTACTGTGCCTGGGCTTTTGAGGATGGGATAAAGTGTAGTGAGAGTGGGAACGGGGGGAAGGGATAAAAAAGACGATGGGCCAGTAGTGGTCCCCAATGTGATGTTGGAGTGGTCAGAGATATTACAGTCCACAAATGATGTCGATTTGTCTCCTGTTGGACTGGTGATGGGGAGACCAGTAAGTGGAGAGTGGGCATACACAGTAATTAATGAATCATCTTCGACAGATGTACAGGGTGATGTGGAGCTGATTTCCACCTCTACTGGTGTATGTGACGGAAAGGATGTAGGAGGTAAATTAAGGGGCGCACAAGTGGATAAAATGTTATCATCAAAAATATCTGATGCCACAGATGTATTGAGGGCCTCTCTCTGAACTGGCGGGGATAACGGTACTGTATTAATGAGTTGGGGTATGGTAGGGATAGTGAATGTAGAGGAGCAAGGTGTGTCCAGTTTGTTTTGCGGAAGTGTAATGGTCAATGATCGTGGTTTGGTAGTGATGGTGTTTAATGGTGTTGCTGTAGACATGGTTGTAGGAGGCATCGTAGACACAGGATTGCAGGAGGTGGTTTCAAGAGAAAAAGGTGAAGTATGAGTACTATGAGTTGTAGAATGATTAGAATTCTTCTCTAATTGCTGTTTGGACTGTAGGCATGATGGCCTATGATTGCTGTGTGATCTCAACTTTCGATGGCGGTTGTTATATGTAAAAGAGGTAGTATGGAGAGGTATAGTATGAGTACTAGGATGGTGATTCTCAGGATTATGTCTAGATGGTAGAAATGGACCAGGATTCTTGGTGACATGATCCGGGACAGCAGTTTCTTTCAACCAAAACTTAATATTACCATTGGAGAAATCTGCCCGGTCTCTAGAAAGTTTGTGAGACTTTTTATTAAGAATAGCCTTCTCATATGACATGACTCGTGTGGTAATTATACGCTCAAACCTTATGAAGGCCGGGTGTTCCTTGTGCATACTGATATTATCATGTAATTTTGTAATTCTAATTCCAAGATCAATAGCTAAAGATGTTCTTTTAGCAATTAACCTGGCCATCAATCCTTTAGCACAATCTAAAAGATAATTGTCCCAGTCTTTACAGAACTCTATTTCGTCTTCAAAACAATGTTCAAAACGGAGGCGTAAGCCCCTAGGTACTAGGTTTTCTTGTAGGTATATACTAGTGACTGCCCGCGGTGTTCGGCTCAGTCGCTGCCAGGATGCCGTTAGGGACAGATCTGCAGTGTGATACAGGGAGAGTGTTAGGGTGTTCTACTAGATTTGTGTTAGGCAGGAGTGATTCTAAAAAAACCCAACAGCCCTTGTTAGGGCTACAAGACCCTTTTTTTATCTGCTTGTGGCTGGGCTTGCTGGCACTAGTAGTGCAGCTACCGCCATATTTGCAGCATTTTGCAGGGAGACTGAAAAAAGTTTATTTTTTGGCTCTCAGTGACATACATCCATTTCAAACAGCTAAGTGGGACAATTTTGTGTGTTTCATTGAAATAGGCACAGTCTGCAGAAGAGTTTTTCTGTCTAACTGATAGATAGTGGAAGTCACAGTACAAAATCCTTTTGTTTGCTCTCAGTGATACAAATCCATTTCATACAGCTGTGTGGAACCATTCTGTGTGCCACAGTTCAGCTGGCCAGTCACCACAAACCACAATCCGTATTTTCTGTCCAGGTGACCCATACTGTATGTCACGTAATCAAATACGGTCAAATCTCAGTGATACAAATCCATTTCATAAAATCCTTTCTTTCTCTTTAACTGATCTATACTAAACGTCACTTTTAAAAATACATCTTTTTCCTCTCTTTCTATCTCTCCAAACTATTTTTCCGGATAGGTGACGTATACGGTATTAAACTGAGAAGAATACATACAACACATGCCCCACTTGATCAATTTCATAGTTGACAACCGTACCTAAATTGACAGCCACAGCCATACAGGGCCACGCTAAATTTTTCCTGTGCTCTACCTGCTACCGTCGTGTAGCTCGGTCAATGTGTAGTCACAGCCATACAGGGCAACGCTAAATTTTTTATGTGTTCTACCTGCTACCGTCGTGTAGCTCGGTCACTCTGACCGAGTCTGACCCTGGGGCCGCTCATGTACTGCCCACTTGGAGGATTGCGGGGCCTACCTCGGTCACGGTTTCTCAGACTTACTATGCCTCTTCCTCCAACCCTCCTCCTTCGAATTACCATCCGTGCTTCACCTCCTGCTACCTCAGTCTAACTCGGTCACTCTGTTGTCACCGTCATGCTGCGTCAGGCTAAATTTTTGGGTGGCTCACCTGCTACCTCATCTAACTTGGTCACTTGGTGTCACCGCCATGCTGTGTCAGGCTTATGCCTGCATCATGTGGCTGGGGATAGGAGAGCAGTGCCAGCATGGGCATGGGTGATGGACCTTCGTTGCACCTAGTTGGGTGCTTCCCTAACATGTGATGGGCATGTGCCTCGCCTTTCTTGGTCTGGGTGAGCACAATTGCCATGAGGGTCACCACCAGGGTGTTGCAGGAGAATTTGGGGTAATGGTGGGATTAGGCAGCCTCAGAGGCATCCATGCATGCTGCCGCTGCTGTTTCCTGTCCATTTCCGTGGTGTTTCCATCATTTTCTGATGTTTCCAGGTTTTCACCCAGCCTTCCCTAGGCAGAGCCTTGGTCCCCTGCAAAAAATGCTCGAGTCTCCCATTGACTTCAATGGGGTTCGTTACTCAAAACGAGCACCCGAGCATCCGGAAAAGTTTGTCTCGAATAACGAGCACCCGAGCATTTTAGTGCTCTCTCATCTCTAGATGTAACTAATTAATCTGGCATGAAAAGAGAAAATAAGTATTTTCAAATAGAAATAAAATAAAGAAACATAGAATACATGGTTTACATTTAAAGAGTAACTAAACTTTGCTAAAACTGCATCTGTAGAAGAGTTCCGTATTTTGTGCCAATCAAAACAGTGCAGGTATACCATGTGACCGCAGCTGGGACAAGCACCCCAGGCTAGAGCTGCGCACACTAGCTTAAAAATCGTCTACAGAGTTCTTGGAGATGGAGACAAAATTCAAGTGGCAACATGCAGGGGATGACAAGTTTAGGGGCTACAGCAGGTGACCTTTGGACATAATTTATGCAGGGAAAAGAATGGAACCGGTCAGTGAAGTATATTAGTAAGTTTAAATTAGTAATATTAGTAACTATGCACTGGCACAGTCTGAGGGGCAGGGGCGTTGCTATGGTTTCAAAAGATCCTGGGCCCAAGCCCCAATGAACATGGCCCAATTCTCTATGTCGACCCTCGTCCCACCCCTGCTATACAGCAGCACATACCTCTCACATCCAGGGCTTCCCAGGTGACATCTCCTCCAATGTAGATCTCTGTCATCATCTTCTCCATTTGGTCTGGACAAGTTCACTCAGCCGCTCCTCATTTCTGCAGAGTGTGACACACAGACATCTTAGTTTCCTCATCACATTTCTATCATCATTCCCCAACCTAGAGTTCCCACAGTGTTATCATGCTGCTCGCTGTGCCTCCTAAAACCTCCAAATACTATCCTAAAGAAAAATTAGTGCCCCTCAAAGTAATACTGCTCCTCAGAGTCCTACCAATAGTAATTCCCTTCTAGAATGCCCTCATTAGTAATTCTGCCCCCTACAGTGCCCCCAACAGTGATAATGCTTCCCAAGAGTGTCCCATTAGTAAAAGAGCCCTCCAGTGTTAATAATGCCCTCACAGAGCCCCCAGTAGTAATAGTGGTAATAAAGCTCTCAACAGACTCCTCAGTAGCAATAAGGCCCCCATAGTGCTCTTAGTAGAAATAAGGTGGATCTATAAGTCCCTTCTATAAAGCCCCCAATACTAATACTAATTAATACTAATACAAGACCTGCGATGTCATCACTAGTAATGATCGAGCACCCCGATGCTTGGGTGATCGGGTGCTCTGGCCGAACACTAGGTGGTGCTTGAGTGCTCAGCTGAGCACCCGAGTACAATGGAAGTCTATGGGAGAAGACCAGGCACCCCTTGCTCTGCAGAGGAGAGGGTGTCTGGTTCATAGAGAAACGTCAGAAAATGGTGGAAACACCTCTGAAATGGTTAGGGAACAGCATGGGGAGGATAAATGGATGCATCTGGGACACGGAAGTCGCTGCTATTAATGATGATGTCCGAGTATTACGCCACTTTTACGGAATGACAAAAATACCCCCCCCCAAACCCCAAGATAACATTGATTTTACAGTAAATATTGTCAGGAAACATATATTTACTTGTACGTTAAGCGCAAGTGCTGCCAAAAATTACACGGATGAGGCACTCCGATACAACTGGTATATCACATAAAGGAGGGCTTCATTCACATTGTGGTATAATTGTGGGACTCCTACACTCATAAAGCCTATGAACAAAGTGAAAGGGCTGCCAAAAATTACAAGGAACAGGCACTCCAATACCCCTTTTATTACAAATAAAGGAGTGCATCAGACACACCCTTGAAAAATTCGGATTGATGGCCTGCTGCTGATACTCAAAAACAATAGGGGTGATGTGCTGCTGCTGAGCTGACCGTGTAAAAAATTATAGTTGACATGCAGTAGAGCTGAACGTGTTAAAAATTATGGTTGACTGCAGCAGAGCTGAGTGTGTAAAAAATGATGGTTGACATGCAGCAGAGCTGAATGTGTAAAAAATGATGGTTGACATGCAGCAGAGCTGAGTGTGTAAAAAATTATGGTTGACATGAAGCAGATCTGAGTGTGTAAAAAAATATGGTTTACATGCAGCAGAGCTGACTGTGTAAAAAATTATGGTTGACATGCAGCAAAGCTAACCGTGTTAAAAATTATGGTTGACATGCAGCAGAGCTGACGTTTAAAAAATTATGGTTGACGTGCAGCAGAGCTGAGTGTGTAAAAAATTATGGGTGACTTTTGCTGCTGAGCTGACCAAGTAAAAAATGATGCCTGACATGCTGCTGCTGAGCTGACCGAGTAAAAAATTATGGGTGACATGCTGCTGCTGATGCTGATCGAGTAAAAAATTATGGTTAACATGCTGCTGCTGAGCTGACAGTTGAAAAAATTGTGGGTGACATGCTGCTGCTGCGCCGACTGTCGAAAAAATTAACGTTAAGGCACAGAGGGATCGCTGTGGACGTTGACACGGTCAGCTAGGTACTCCTTCACCATCTTCCAAAACTTTTCCCTCCTTGTGACACTACGCAGCTTATCAGAAACTTTTCCACATGCAGAGCGTCCGCCTTTATTGTGAGCAGTGAGCTTTTTAGTAGACACAGAAGTGGGATGGTTACAATCATTATTGCATTATCGCCACTCACCATTTGTGTAGATTCATCAAAGTTGCTTAAAACCCCACAGAGGTCAGACATCATTGCCCACTCGTCGCTTGTGAAGAGCGGAAGCTGACTGGAAAGGCGCCGACCGTGTTGCAGCTGGTATTCCACTACTGCCCTCTGCTGCTCACAAAGCCTGCCCAACATGTGGAAGGTGGAGTTCCAGCGTGTCCTCAGGTCGCACAGCAGTCGATGAGCTGGCAAGCGCAAGGCCGGCTGAAGCTGTAGGTGACATTCGGAAATGGGCACACAGGCGGCGCACCTTCACCAGTAGCTGAGGAAAATTGGGGTAGGTTTTCAGAAACCGCTGAACCACTAAGTTGAAGACATGGGCCAGGCATGGTATGTGAGGTTTCCCAGCTCCAAAGCCGGCACCAAGTGGCGGCCGTTATTAGATATAGCCATGCCTGGCTGTAGGTTGACTGGCGAGAGCCACAGCTTAGCCTGGTCCCTTATGCCCCACAGCTCTGCGGCGGTGTGCTGTTTGTCACTTCGGCAAATAAGCTTCAGCACGGCCTGTTGCTGCTTCCCGACTGCTGTGCTACACTGCTTCCAGCTACTGAGTGAAGTCTGACTGGTGCTACAAAATGGCAATTCTGCAGTGGAAGTGGAGAAGGAGGTGAAGGAAGAGAAGGAGGGGTTGCAGCCGCTACTGTAGGTGGCAGCGGAAATCCGGATGGAAGTAGGGCCCGCAATCCTTGGCGTGGGTAGCACCTGTGCCATCCCAGTGTACGACTCGCTCCCAGCCTCCACAACATTCACCCAGTGTGCCGTCAGGAAAATGTAGCGTCCCTGGCCACAAATGCTTGTCCATGTGTCAGTTGTTAAGTGGACCTTGCCAGTAACTGCGTTGGTCAGGGCACGGGTTATGTTTCTGGACACATGCTGGTGTAAGGCGGGGACGGCACACCGGGAAAAATAGTGGCGGCTGGGGACTGTGTAACGAGGGACAGATGCCGCCATCAGGCTGTGAAAAGCCTAAACTGCAACATTTCTAGGGCCAGGAATTTGGAAAGTTGCGCGTTTAAAGCAGGGTGGCAGGGTATTTGCGCTTGCGTTCAAATGTCTGGGGTAAGGACATTTGAACGCTGTGCTGGGACACTGAAGTGGACGTGCTGGCTGATGGTTCTTGCGAAGGTCCAGGTGCAGGGCGGGAGGCATCTGGGCCTGCGTCTTGGATAGCAGGTAACAGAGGGGAAGAGGAGGCAGTGGTGTGACCTGCAGACACAGATCGTGGACCCAGGCGTTCGGCCCACCTTTTAGGGTGCTTTGCTGCCATGTGGCGGATCATGCTGATGGTGGTCAGGTTGCTGGTGTTTACACCCCTGCTCATCTTGGTACGGCACAGGTTGCAAATTACAAACCGTTTATCGTCAGCACTTTCCAAAAAAAATTGCCAGACTGCGGAACACCTATTCCGGTAGAGATTGCCGCAAGTGGGTGCTCTGGGGAACAGTTGTGGGCCTGGTTGGCGTGGCCTGCCTTCTCCGTTTTGCCACCCCACTGCCTCTTCTAGCCTCTTGTGGTGCTGCAGATCCCTCCCCCTCTGTACTTGTGTCCTCGCTCGGATTGCCACCTTCCCAGGTTGGGTCAACGATTTCATCGTCCACCACCTCCTCTTCCACTTTCTCACTCTGGTCCTCCTTCTGACATAGTGAACTAACAAGAACCTGACTTAACTGCGTCTCATCCTCATCATCAACCTCTTGAGGCACTACTTGCCCTTGACTTATTGGCAACTGTGTCTCATCATCATCATGCACCTTGTGAAACGCTACTTGCCGTTACCCACCGTCATCTTCTTCAGACTGTGGATGCTCATGAGTTTGGGAATCAGGGCACAATATCTCCTCATGTCCCACTTCAAGTGGGCTTGGTGAGAGGCCCAAAACAAGGAATATCCAAGTGTGGGATCACTTGTTTGCCCAGACTGTACATGGTGGGAGGAAGGAGGATCAGGGTGAGGATTTGGTTGAACAGACTCTTGGCTACTGAGACTGGACTTTGTGAAAGAGAGGGTGGTGCTTAACCGACTGGAAGCATTATCAGCTGAAATCCAACCGACTACCTGCTCGCATTGGTGCGGCGACCAGCAAACTGTGACATGAAGCTAGGAGTTTTGGATGACTTTGTTTCTTGGGCTCTGCCAGCAGGCACAGTTTCACCGCGCCCAGAGACATGGCCTCTGCGTTCACCATCAGCAGCACGCCAACTTCCCTGTCCCTTACTGCTCGCCTTGCGCATATTATTTAGTATATATGCAACTTTGTCACAAGTACAGTAGTGCAGATTTTTATTAAGTGCATGAACAGAAAAATTTCACCAAATGTCAAATATTTAGAATGCGCAAACGTTATAAAGCAGGTACTGCAGGTTCTGCCTTATTTAACAGCAGAAAAAATACCAACGGATATTAGGTATATAGACTTTTGAAAGGTTCTAATAAGCACGCTGTGCACGTGCTGGTAGTGTGAGGCACACTTGCGTTCTTTTTGCCCCAAAAGAAAAAAAAATGCAGCCAGATTTAACAATGGACTTTTGTGTCTTTTGAACAGAACTACTAGCCCTGCCTAGCCAAATCTTATCCCTACAGTATAAATCCCTCCTTGCGCAAATGTTATATAGCAGACGCAAATGAGGAACTGCGGCCTAAATAGTGTATTAAACTTCATATTTCTAAACATTAATTAAATAATTTTTATAAAAATAACCACATAGCTTGTTCTTCAGTGCAGGTCAAGTGTTCAATTGGTAATGTAAGTTTATAATTAGCTTTGCACATTTTAAAACTACATTGTTCTCTTAAGGCATTTGCTATAGCAGCAGCCATATGTTGGCAGTCAGCAAAATAATAGAGGCAGCAGCAGACTCACAGAAGATCAGGCAGGTAGGCAGACAGCAGCAATGGCATGATGGAGACAGCAGCAGCTATACTAAATATGATAGTAGGAAGCAGCAACAGTTGCATGATGGCAGCAGTGAAATGATGGAGGCAAGACAGCAGGCAGGCAGATGGCAAGATTGAACATCATCAGCATGGCCAGATCTATTCATTAGCCTCAGGTGGAGGAGTGTGAAAACCCTCTCAAATCCAGACTTGGTTCATTTTCACAAAACTATAGTTTTGGACATTGGCAAAGGATAACTTGGTCCGTTTGGGTGTCACCACACCCCCTACAGCACTGAAAAACCTCTCAGAGTGGCTTGGAAAGAAAAAAGAAAGATAGCATGGTGTGCCAGTTCGAGCCACTGTTCCAGTCTTCCTGCCCAGAAAACCATGTGTCATGGAACAGGGTCTGCCCCAGAGACTGGCCAGTGTGTAGTTAGGTTTGAACCTGGGCGTTGAGGTGGGAGCTCTCACCATGCTGATTGGCCTCAGCCTGGCGAGGCACGTGAAAAAACTGCTCCATCATGTTGAGGAGACTAAAATGGCTGTTGCGGCTTCTGCTGTTTGTGGCAATGGGAAGAAAGTGACTCAGCAGGGGATGGAGAGGGATCTCCCTTTCAGAAACGCTGGTGGATGGCATCTGTACCCTTAAAGCTGCATCAAGTTGTATACACAGTGTTTCCCGGTAATAATGTAATTTGTCCCCCCTTTCTGCGAGAGAA
The DNA here is from genome assembly GCA_900303285.1 of Rhinella marina. NCBI lineage: Eukaryota > Metazoa > Chordata > Amphibia > Anura > Bufonidae > Rhinella > Rhinella marina. The sequence goes on from ONZH01030555.1 coordinate 42,554, forward strand.
AATTATTCCACCATTTTGATTTTATAGTGAGGGTCTAAAAGCATGGCAATCCAGTAATGATCAGACTGCCTTTCATGTTAATGATACTCTTATCACTGCATAAGCAAACAAGCCTACAGCTCTCCATTTTGGCCAGCGTACCTAAGGAACCAGTTCTTTCTGGCTCTGACCCTCACTGAGACAATTGGGTGTCTAGGTTGGTGTCATCATCATCTTGCTCATCCACCTCTGAATTCTCCTTCTCTTGCAGTGGCAGCTCCTTATCCTCAACCCCCTCCTCCATGGCAGATTCTCCTTGTGGATACCCCACAGCTACAGGGTGGACAGCAAGATGTGTTAGCTGTTCTTCTTCTGCCATCATCCTCTGCTGCATGAGTATCAGCATCTGTTCTAAGATAAATATTAGAGGGATGGCATCATTCATGCTGTAGTTGTCCCTGCTAACAAATTTTGTGGCCTCTTTGAATGGCTCCAGCACCGGACAGGCATCTTGGATATTCCCTGGTGCTGAGGTGGTCTGGTGTGTGAAAAAAAAATATTCATAGCTTTCCGCTGCTTGTACAGACTCTCAACCATGTGCAATGTTGAATTCCAGCGAGTTGGCATTGGATGTGAGGGCAGGCTCCTGGTCATTGCCAGCACCCTGGGCAAGCCAGTGTATTTATTTAAAAAACAGATTAGGTTGGTGATGTCACTGCAATTTAGGACAAGCCACAGACTAGGGGACTACACTCGCTTCTCTGTGGGATTCAAATTAGTTAATAAGTTTTCCCCAGGTGCCAGGGGATGTGGTTGACCTAAAGAATCAGACAGCCAGACAGTTATCTGGTTAAAAGATTCTATCCTGGGCAACGCCTGTGGAGCCAATTTTATTAGATGTACATGGTGGATCTAGCCACTCCCCTTTTGCCATTAATTTTAATATATCCAATCACAAGCATACAAGCATCTATCAAAGCAACCAATCAAACATGATTGTATATGATGGCATAAAAAAAATGACACATAAACACACAGGCATTACTCATATATATTATGGCATGAGTCATCTATCTGCAAAAATTCCCTTATATACAGTACAGACCAAAAGTTTGGACACACCATCTCATTCAAAGAGTTTTCTCTATTTTCATGACTATGAAAATTGTAGATTCACACTGAAGGCATCAAAACTATGAATTAACACATGTGGAATTATATACTTAACAAAAAAGTGTGAAACAACTGAAAATATGTCTTATATTCTTATACTTTAAGAGGTAGTCACTTGAAATCATATTCCAACAGTCTTGAAGGAGTTCCCAGAGATGCTTGGCACTTGTTGGCCCTTTTGCCTACACTCTGCGGTCCAGCTCACCCCAAACCATTTCGATTGGGTTCAGGCCTGGTGACTGTGGAGGCCAGGTCATCTGGTGTAGCACCCCATTACTCTCCTTCTTGGTCAAATAGCCCTTACACAGCCTGGAGGTGTGTTCGGAGTCATTGTCCTGTTGATAAATAAATGATGGTCCAACTAAACGCAAACCGGATGGAATAGCATGCCGCTGCAAGATGCTGTGGTAGCCATGCTGGTTCAGTATGCCTTCAATTTTGAATAAATCCCCAACAGTGTCACCAGCAAAGCACCCCCACACCATCACACCTCCTCCTCCATGCTTCACTGTGGGAATCAGGCATGTAGAGTCCATCCGTTCACCTTTTCTGCGTCACACAAAGACACGGTGGTTGAAACCAAAGATCTTAAATTTGGACTCATCAGACCAAAGCACAGATTTCCACCGGTCTAATGTCCATTCCTTGTGTTCTTTAGCCCAAACAAGTCTCTTCTGCTTGTTGCCTGTCCTTAGCAGTGGTTTCCCAGGAGCTATTTTACCATGAAGGCCTGCTGCACACAGTCTCCTCTTAACAGTTGTTGTAGAGATGTGTCTGCTGCTAGAACTCTATGTGGCATTGACCTGGTCTCTAATCTGAGCTGCTGTTAACCTGCGATTTCTGAGGCTGGTGACTTGGATGAACTTATCCTCCACAGCAGAGGTGACTCTTGGTCTTCCTTTCCTGGGGCGGTCCTCATGTGAGCCAGTTTCTTTGTAGCGCTTGATGGTTTTTGCAACTGCACTTGGGGACACTTTCAAAGTTTTCCCAATTTTTCGGACTGACTGACCTTCATTTCTTAAAGTAATGATGGCCACTTATTTTTCTTTATTTAGCTGCTTTTTTCTTGCCATAATACAAATTCTAACAGTCTATTCAGTAGGACTATCAGCTGTGTATCCACCTGACTTCTGCCCAACACAACTCATGGTCCAAACCCCATTTATAAGGCAAGAAATATCCCACTTATTAAATCTGACAGGGCACACCTGTGAAGTGAAAACCATTTCAGATGACTACCACTTGAAGCTCATCAAGAGAATGCCAAGAGTGTGCAAAGCAGTAATCAAAGCATAAGGTGGCTACTTTGAAGAACCTAGAATATAATACATATTTTCAGTTGTTTCACACTTTTTTTTGTTAAAGGGGTTGTCCCACGAAAAATATTATACAGCTTTCAAACCAGCACCTGGATCTAAATACTTTTGTAATTGCTTGTCATTAAAAATTTTGTACAGCTACTGAGTTATTCAATAAAGTGTATCTGTATAGGACCACTTACTTTCTTATTTCTTTGACCTGCTCACTGAGCAGGCCGCACATGCTCAGTTTCAACTTTTAACTGCCTCCTGAGCTGTGATAGGCAGAGCATGGACACGCCTCCTGAGCTTGCAGCAGAAAAGACACTCCCCGAGCTGTCAGTTTGATATGAATCTAGCAGAGCAATGAATGTGGAGATCTGTGGATCCATGTGAGGTACAGAGCTGGTTCTTGCTTTGTTAGAAAGAGGTTGTCATGTGCTATATGATGTCTGATTTTCATTTTTACATTATTCGTGGGATAACCCCTTTAAGTATATAATTCCACATGTGTTAATTCATAGTTTTGATGCCTTCAGTGTGAATCTACAATTTTCATAGTCATGAAAATACAGAAAATTCTTTGAAAGAGGTGTGTCCAAACTTTTGGTCTGTACTGTATGGTGTCTGTCCAGCTGCTTCCTTTAACAAATCTAAAGTTGAAGTCGCCAGGGTGACATCCAGTAGGATGTTTGCTGCTTGATGTACTGTACTTTAGCAATTGCTCACCTGTGTGGCTACTCTCGACCAAGCCGGTGAGCTCTAACATAACATGGAAATACTTGACTTGACATATGCGAGAGGAAGAAGGGGGAATTGGGAGTGACACTGTGTCCTGCTGCTGTTGGAGAGGGGAGTGTGTTCATGGAGGAGGAGGTGGAGGAGGCAGATAAGTGCCTGGTGTGGGAGCTAGTCCAACATAATCGTGGGAGGTCAAAAGGACCTAGCCTCATTGCTGGGCTGCTGCCTCGCAGCTGCCACATAAAGCATTGGCCCAGTGGGCCATGAAAGACACACACTGTCACTGCCCATAAGAGCTGCTTCAGGTGTCCATTGTGGTGTGAACCTAGCCACACAGTGAGAATTGCAGGAATTGCCCCACGTGAAAGTACAAGGCAGGGGTAGCTTTTTGGGAGAAATAATGCTGGCTAGGTATCTTACAGTGAGGCTGAGCACGTGCCATCAGGTCCCTAAAGGCATCAGACTCTACTAAATGTTATGGCAAATACCTATCAATAACTAGACCTATGGTGAGGGCACACCCAAAAAATTCAATGCAGACACATAAACACAATATAATGTAAGGAGTAAATGCTGGACAAGTAAAGGCTAAATTTGGGGAATCGAGTGTAATAACATCCAAAGCGGACTGCAACAGAGTAAAGTGCATAAAGTGCAAATGCAATACCCCATTAATAAATGTGGCAGAAAAGTGTCCACCATAAATTATGCCCAACAATATCATAGTAAGACAGACCACGTAAGAATGACCGAGTAAAAAGAGTATAACAGCATAAAATGGTATGCATGAGAAGCCCTCACTTATCCCACTTACGAAGGAGCACAGGAAGAGGAGGAGTCTGAGCAGGAGAAGCATAAAGGGATGATGACGATGTGAAAGACACCGTACTGCCTGTGGATGCAGCCTGGCTACCGCAAGGGGGACCATGAGAAGGAGGGAACCTCTGTTGCAGTAGCTGGCTGCCATCTTTGCTTGTACACATGACAGAGTGATGTCTCTTCATGTAGTTCAATAGAGCTGTGGTGCTTATGTTTTTATTTGCCTGTCCACATCTAATTTTGTTCTTGCAGAACTTACACAGGGCAATACTTCTGTCTTCTGGCAGCGTGGAGGAAAACTGTCACACTGCAGATACTCGTACAGAGCTAGAGGCAGCCAAGCATGGCTTAGCTTTGCATGTTTGGGCTTTAACCACGCACAATGTCAGCAGCATCTCCAGATCCCATAGTAGACATTAGAGATTAGCGAATCATGCAAAATTCGCTTCGCCGAATATTCGTTGAACTTATCAAAAGTTTTGTACCTCATACGAATCTATTCGGCGAAGCTGCGTACAAATCATACCTTATTATGTGGTGTTTTGCAAATATTCGTGCACTAATAACGAACGTACAGTTGTTATAGGTACACAACTTATGTGAACACGTACGCATGAGCATGCAAATTGCGTACGAAAATGACGGGCTTTGCTGGAGCGGAATGCTGGAGCAGGAGAAAAGCTCTGAGTCTGACCCCTGGCTACATGATACTGTATCAGCAGATGACAGCAGATCATCTGGCTGTGATTGAGATGAGTGTGCCATCCACTCCACTACCTCATCCACTTTCTCCTCCACTACAATTTTGCGCCTTGGTGGGTTAGTCTGGTGGAACAGTGGCCAACTATTGCGAATTCTACAAGTAGAAGCTCCGGCTACAGGTACTTTGGCACTGCTGCCCTGTGCCACCATCTCCTTTTTTTTGGAGTCCGAGGTTTGGCTGGAACCCTTTTGCTTTTCCATGCCAGACATTTTTCACTTGACTGTGGCCCTGCAGCTGGTCTTTGTCTCTCTCCCTGCCTGATTAATTACTAGCCCTGCACTGGCCCTGCACTGGCCCTGCAGTATCCCTGCAGTATCCCTGCAGTATCCCTGCAGTATCCCTGCAGTATCCCTGCAGTATCCCTGATATGTGCAATATGGAATCCCAGATCAATTAAACCCCAATTTTAACAAAACAGTTCTCTGTCTCTCAGAACTTCACAGACAGTGCTTCTGCTCGTCTCAGCAGTCGCAGCACAACTGATGCGTCACTGGCTTACGAGCCTGACCCAATCAGAGAAAGCCCTTCCCACTAGGTCAGGTGACCGCTTTCTTCCCGGGCTTTATGCCGCACGAATAATGAACAGTAAAAGTTCGCTAATTAACTGAATTCGTACGCATCAACATATAAAATAACTTACACGTAACATTAGCGTACAATTTATCGGACAAGTACGTAGCGAATGCGTTGAAAGCTTTAAGAACATTTTCGAATCTAACAAAGTGAATCTCAAAAAATCCGGATTTGCTTCGCAGCGGAAAATTTCCAAGATTCGTATCGAATCTACGAAGCGGTAAATAGATTCGCTCATCTACTAGTAGACATGGTCCTGGCTTATGTTTGGGAAGTACGTGGCCTCTGCTCTTTATTGCTGCTGCTGCCGCCATCACCTCCTCTTCTGATGTTGCCTCCTCCACAGCACCCCGATCCATCTCCCAGCTCCTGTCCACCACACACTCATCATCAGAGTCTTCACCTTCCCTGCTGCTCTCTCAGATACCTTTGTCTGCTACCTTGCATATTTAAAGACACATATATGCTGGTTTTGAAAACTTAAACCAACAAAAATGTATTTTTTTACAGTTGTATAGAAATGGAAAAACAAAGATTTATGCCTAATATGGTATCTTATGTCATCACTCACAGATAATTCTGTCTGACATCCTGCATATTATAAGACACATATGTGTTGGTTTTAATAACTTCAACACAAAATAATTTAAATTTGAACTGTGTGGAGATGGGAAGACATGGACAGATACCTAATATGTCACTCTATCTCTCACAGATATTTTTGTCTGCTACCCTGCGTATTGGAAGACATGTACAGTCTATGCTGGTTTTAAAAACTTGAACCAAAAAAATGAAATGTAAAGTTGTGTGGAGATGGAAAAGCACAGATTTTTGCCTAATATGTCACGTTATCATTATCACTTGAACAAAAAAAATGTAATTAGAAGTTGTGTGAAGATGGAAAAAGATGGATTTATGTCTAATGTGTCACATTATCACTCACAGCTATTTTTGTCCGCTACCCTGAGTATTGTAAAATATGTATATGCTGGTTTTCAAAACTAGGTGGAGATGCCCAGACAGAGTTTGAACTCGTATTTCAGGTGTTTGCACAGAGATTTCAAATTATACATCTATTGTCTGGATGGTAAAACACATGTATAGTTTTGTGCTTATAACCACCCCCAACCACCCAAAAATATGCTTCTGTTAAAAAAGGACATGAAAGAAATGTCCTTGCAGGTAGCTGCTTTTAAGATTTATAACAGTTGCAGTTGTGCTAGAAGACATACCCAGCTTAAGTTCCTTACTTCTCACTCCCTGTCTGACTGTCTGACAGCTTTCCCTGCCTGTCCCTATTCTACACAATTCTTCTCTTTTCTAATTCTAGCCTTACCCTTAAATGACACACACACCCTAATCGCACCCATAAAAATGCCTATAGGTCACCCACAGTATTATCAAAAATAAAGTCCTAACACTGTCCCTCAGTATAGCAGCTTCCTTCCCCTACCTTAGTCAGAGCAGAATGGCAGAGCAACACGTGATCTGGCATTTATGTATGCAAGGTCACATGTGCAGCGAGCCGGATCACAGGGGCATGCGTGAGCGTTGGGTATATGTCACAGTGTCTAACGGTGCCGGTGGTAATACTACTCACGGTTTGGTGACTCCCAGGCCGGCGTGCAGTTGCGTGGGAGGAAGGACACCATTTCCTCCGGGGCACCTCTGGTCCACAGGAACACCGCCGGATGGTGAGGCGAGGAGCCCTTGATGGTTTTGGGTATTTTAAGGTGTCTTTCGGCAGGGTCCTGGTGATTTGTTGTGACGCCAGTGTCTTAGGTAGACACAATGTTTGTAGTACAAGTGAAGAGAGGAGGCAGCTTTGTAGGTAAACAATGGAAACTTTACTTTTGCCTTAAGATAGTCTTTCTTGAAATACGATTTACAGTTACTTTCAGTAGGCAATGAGTATAGCTGCTGCAAGAATTCCTCTTTAGAATACAGTGTACTTTCAATTATACTTTCCTCTATGTTAATCCTCTTTAAAACTATTTTGGGCTCTGGATATACTTATTAATATACTTGTTATATCAATGCAGTGATCCTTCAGGGGGCTACCCTGCACGGCAGGAATTAACACTTCTGCTCCGGAAAGCTAATAATATATGGTTGAGACCTCACTCCCCGTTGGGGTTTACAGTAAGTGCAAATACAACTTGCGCTTAGTTGAAAAGTATGTGTCCAGGTGCTGTGGAGCGACTCCTAGTCACAATGGTACTGACAAAGTCCATAAAGCTGAGGTACAGCTAATTACCTTTGGCAGACTTGCTTATCCAGTAGATTGCCAGATCCTAGTGGCTTAGTATTGGTAAATGCTAACATGAAACCTGACTTGGCCAGGGCCAGGCATTATTAGCAGCCTAAGGGATGACTTCTCCTACTGCACTTTGCTTGAGGTTGCTTGCACACACGTCTGATGTCACTGACTGACTGAATGACACTCAGTAAACTGGTTCTGACCGGTCAGGCTATATATAAGTTAAGTACTAGCACCACCTAGTGGTGAAAAATATGAATGTAGTATACCAGCCTTAAAGGATTTCTTGCAGCTAATAACTACACATACAATAAATACAAAGGATGAAATAACATGGCTATCATGAATACAGAAATATAGATAGTTTGCCGTGTCCCTTTTTCACAAATTATATGTGGGACACTACATATGCTGTGCATGCCAATCACCGCCATGCCTAATTTAAAATAAGAACAACAAACATGGACTTTGGCACCAATATCCGTGTTTGGGTTTCGGTTCCCAGACACCATAATGTTCAGTATGGACCCGAAAAGTATAGTCTCAACCCTTTTTATAAGGTCTCATAAGTGAAAATGCATATCAGAGCAAAAACCACACAACAAGGAGGAAATAACTGCCTGTAAAGCTCAGAGACATGATTCTGTGAAGACGCAGATCTGAAGAAGGGTAAAAAAAATGCTGCAGGGAAAGATCCCAAGAGCACAAAGGCGTCTATAATTCTTAAATGGAAGAAGATTGGAACAAACTGGAATCTTTCTAGAACTAGCCACCCCACCAAACTAAGTAATCAGAGGAGAAGGGCATTGGTAAAAGAGGAGACCAGGAATCCAATGGCTACTCTGCTGAGCTCCAAAGATCCTTTCTGCAGATGGGAACATCACTTCAGCACTCCACCAACCTGGGCTTTATAACAGAGTGGCCTGAAAGAAGCCTCTCCTTAGACACATGCAAGCCCTTGTGGAGTTCACAAAAAAGCCACATAAAACAATCTCAGACTTTATGAAACAAGATTCTCTGGTCTGATAAAACCAAGAGTGAAAGTTTTGGCCTCAATCCTGAGAGTCATGTCTTGAGGAAAACAGGCACTGCTCATCCCCTCCCCAATAACATTCCTACAATGATGGCGATTAAAGGTGAGCAAATTGACTTAAGATGAAACATCTGAAGTTGATTTGCATAAAATGTTGTTTAACCCTTTCATGACCAGACCTATAAAAGGCCTGAATGTCCAGGCAACTTTTTGTGATTTGGGCACATGGTGGTTTAGTGACCCTAATTTTTTTTTTTTAATCCGAAAATAATTTTTGAATTTTTATTTTTACTTCACACTTAGGACTTTTTATTAGAATGTTTTTTTTAAAGATTTTTTATTTTTTTAGGTGTAATTTGGACGAAAACCGCTAATTCTTATTAAAAAAAAGTAATTATTTTTAATTATAGATTTTTATTTTTTAAATATTAAAACTGACACACAAATTAATTATTGCAACGGGTTCCCTATTTGATGACGATCGGTTTGATATATAACATGTATACATTTTATTGAACGGGGCGACTATGGTGACTGTTTCTGTTGGCGACTGCGTGTTTAATTCTTTTTTTTTTTTTACACTTTTTTTTTTTTATTTTTATTTTTTTTTACTTATATATTAATTTATTTTTGACAAATAATATGTCCCCCAGGAGGTCATTAAAAGACTTCTGGAGGACATTGACTTTTTTTTTTTTAACACTTTTTTTTCCCACTGTTTCCACTGTAACTGGGGCATCCACAGGAGCCCCAGTTACAGGGGAAAACAGCCCCCTGTAGGCTCATTAGACACAGGCAGAGCTAATCAGGGTCTCCTTAGACCCTGCAGCACTGCTCTGGCCCCGAGACACCCGGCGGTCACATGACCGCCGGGACTAACACAGGAAGCGGCGCTGCCGCTTCCTTCCTGCTCCACCATTTGCCCAGGTATGGCTGTCCTCTGGCTGAGGAGAAGACAGAAGTGGTAATACCGCTCCTGTCTTCTCCTCAGGATCCCGGCTCTGTCTGTGAGCCGGGACCCGACCTGCTCCTGCTTGATTGCAGGAGCAGGAGCTTTAATCCCAGCGCTGATCAGCTGTGGGATTAAAGGGCCGCCTGCACGTGTATATACGTGCTATCTGCATGGGGCATGTGCAGATAGGATGTATATACACAGATGGCGGTCATCAAGGGGTTAAATACTGTACGATGTGAGCGCTCCGTATTAGAGTATTAGAATGTATTGTGTCCGATGAGCCAAAGTTATTACTTTGTGAAGTTTCGAGAGACTTTGCATAATAATTTCATAAATTGTTTTCTACTGTAAAAAAACATTTCCCGAACTCGGGTTCGGTTCCAAGTCTCATACTGGTGGTGGCAGTCTCATACTGTGGGGGTGTTTTTTAGTGGCTGGTGGAGAGAAAGTTGATTGGAGCATAGTACAAAGATATTCTTAGTGAACACCTGATTCAGAGTGAGCTAGACCTCAGACTGAGAGGAAGAGTACAAAGATATTTATAGTGAACACCTGATTCAAGATGTTCTAGACAGTGATCCTAAGCATACAGCCAAGACAACAGAGCAGTGGTTTTGGGACAACTTTGTTTGCCTTGAGTGGCCCATCCAGAGCCCTGACTTGACCCCAATTGAACAACTCTGGAGAAACCTGAAAATGGCTGTCCACTGACAGTCCCAATCCAACCTGACAACGTAAGAGGATTTGCAGAGAAGAATGTCAGAAAATCCCCAAATCCAAGACTTGATGATGTAAAGGGTCTGTACACTTATTTCAATGCAATATTTTAGTTTTTCCTTTTCAATAAATTAGCAAACATGCTGTGAGTTCAAAATAAATCACAGAAAAGGAATATTAGTGCACAAAAATAGATGCAAACAATATATACTGTATAAACTAAGACCTTAGTCTTAGTTTATACAGTATATATTGTTTGCATCTATTTTTGTGCACTAATATTCCTTTTCTGTGATTTATTTTGATATATATATATATAGCCACTGACATCCGCAATCATTATTATCACATCATGCAGGATGTTTTTTATCCTTTTGTTTCTGTGAGTTTTGCTTGGTTTATAATATGTACCTGAGGGAGTGGCACCTTCAGGTGTGAATGCGCTCTTAGCTTATCTTGAGTAGCATTCTTGTGCACTTTTGCTCCTCCTATCAAATTGAGCGTCTTGATTGTGTGGTACATATAGGTGTGTTTGCTCCTCCTCTCATTGGTTGCTGTATGCACGTAGAGGTTACTAGGAGCAACACGCCTATATGTGCGGCGTCCACGCTCCTAGATATTTATGCCCACTGGCATGGTTAGGTTTAGCGTAGGACCTGCCTGACCTGAGACCACCGTGACGCTGGGTAGGTGGGCACAGATGTGTTTTGATCAAAATATATTGGCTAAGAGTCTCAGATTTTATCATATCAGAATGAGGTCTTAGTTTATACAGTATATATTGTTTGCATCTATTTTTGTGCACTAATATTCCTTTTCTGTGATTTATTTTGATATATATATATAGCCACTGACATCCGCAATCATTATTATCACATCATGCAGGATGTTTTTTAACCTTTTGTTTCTGTGAGTTATGCTGTGAGTTCTCTTTTAATGTCCACTGAGGCTGTATAATAACAGTCAATGACGGTCTGATAATTCTGGGGGTTACAGTTCACTGCTCTTTTACCCCTTAATGTGTTGCCCTCTAATTTTCAGTAATAACCCAGTCATGATAAGATTTGTGGTTATCTTGTCACTTTTATGATGCTCTGTAGCATCAAATGTGTTATTAGGCTTTGTTCATATCTACATTTGTGACATTCTCCATTCTGCTCTGTCATAGGAGCAGGGCCGGTTTTAGAAAAAATGTGGCCCTAGGCAAAATCAAAAATGGGGCCCAAAATCTTGTAATGTACTAACAACACAGTTACATTTTGTCGATCAGGGACTTCCTCACAGATTTACACCCCATAAAGTTTCTCACACAGATCTGCACCCTCATGGCCTCAGAATATGCCACATGCCCCCCCCCCCCTCACAGCAATGAGTTCCCCTCATTACCAGCATCTGAGAGTGTTAAAAACCACAAGCGTGGGATTCCTTTTCAGGCGCACTTTCCCCTAGAGGAGATCGGGGAAAGCACCCTGTTCTAACAATAAGCTGCAGCCTGTACTAGGCTTCCAGGATCATTTTTAGTATATCCCAGTTCAGGCCACTAGATGGCAGCACTGAACTGTGATATAGTGTTTTTTACAGAATTATGGAGCAATTTACATCTGATGATTGTAAAATGTGGTCCACTTGGGGGACTTAACGAAAAGAAAAAAAAGTAAAAAAAAGTTTTGAAAATATGAAAAAAAGGTAAAAATTAAAATCACCCCCATTCCCCAAAATAAAAAGAAACAAAAAAAATACCTTTATCGGCATCGCCACATTCGAAAATACCCATACTATTAAAATAAATTTTAAAAATTAGCCCATATGGTGAATGGAGTAACAGAAAAAAATGCAAAAAAATTTGTGTTTTTTCATCACTTTATTTTCCACGAAAATTGAAAAAAAAGTGATCAAGTCATACGGAACCCAAAATGGTATTGTCAAAAACGACAGTAGACATAACTATAAAAAAGTTGTTAGGGTCAGAATATCGCAATGAAAAGGGAAAAACATTTTTTACAAAGTGAGTCCTGGTGAGGCTCAGCTTGATTCAGTGAGCAGACCTATAAACGTCCTAAGCGGGGGTGCTGTTAGGGTTGCCACTAGAGATGAGCGAGCACTAAAATGCTTGGGTGCTCGTTATTCGAGACGAACTTTTCCCGATGCTCGGGTGCTCGTTTCGAGTAACGAACCCCATTGAAGTCAATGGGAGACTCGAGCATTTTTGCAGGGGACCAAGGCTCTGCCTAGGGAAGGCTGGGTGAAAACCTGGAAACCTCAGAAAATGATGGAAACACCATGGAAATGGACAGGAAACAGAAGGGGCAGCATGCATGGATACCTCTGAGGCTGCCTAATCCCACCATTACCCCAAATTCTCCTGCAACAGCCTGGTGGTTACCCTCATGGCAATTGTGCTCACCCAGACCAAGAAAGGCGAGGCACATGCCCATCACATGTTAGGGAAGCACCCAACTAGGTGCAACGAAGGTCCATCACCCATGCCCATGCTGGCACTGCTCTCCTATCCCCAGCCACACGATGCAGGCATAAGCCTGACACAGCATGGTGGTGACACCAACAAGTGACCAAGTTGGTGAGCCACCCAAAAATTTAGCCTGACACAGCATGGCAGTGACAACAGAGTGATCCAGTTAGACTGAGGTAGCAGGAGGTGAAGCACGGATGGTAATTCGAAGGAGGAGGGGTTGGAGGAAGAGGCATAGTAAGTCTGAGAAACCGTGACCGAGGAAGGCCCCGCAATCATCCAAGTGGACAGTACATGAGCGGCCCCAGGGTCAGACTCGGTCAGAGTGACCGAGCTACACGACGGTAGCAGGAAGAGCACATAAAAAATTTAGCGTCGCCCTGTATGGCTGTGAATACACGTTGACCGAGATACACGACGGTAGCAGGTAGAGCACAGGAAAAATTTAGCGTGGCCCTGTATGGCTGTGGCTGTCAATTTAGGTACGGTTGTCAACTATGAAATTGATCAAGTGGGGCATGTGTTGTATGTATTCTTCTCAGTTTAATACTGTATACGTCACCTATCCGGAAAAATAGTTTGGAGAGATAGAAAGAGAGGAAAAAGACGTATTTTTAAAAGTGACGTTTAGTACAGATCAGTTAAAGAGAAAGAAAGGATTTTATGAAATGGATTTGTATCACTGAGATTTAAAAAAAAAAGTTTTTTTTTTTTTTTTTTTTACGTGATGTGCAGAATATATCAGAGAGCAAAATCAGCCCCTGCTGACTGTGACTATTTTCACTGCAACCCAGACAAATGTCGCACAGAGATTTTTCTAATGTAGCTGTATCAGTGAGAGCAAAATACCGTATTTGATTACGTGACGTACAGTATGGGTCACCTGGACAGAAAATACGGATTGTGGTTTGTGGTGACTGGCCAGCTGAACTGTGACACACAGAATGGTTCCACACAGCTGTATGAAATGGATTTGTATCACTGAGATAAAATAATAATAAAAAAAAATTGTTATATATGGCGATAGCTGCACTACTAGTGCCAGCAAGCCCAGCTAGAAGGAGACAAAAAAAAGTGTCTTGTAGCCCTTAGAAGGGCTGTTGGGTTCTTTTGAGATCACTCCTGCCTAACAGAGAACTAAATCCAGGCCCTAACACTCTCCCTGAAAAGCAGCAGATCTGTCCCTAACGACATCCAGACAGCCTCTGAGCCGAGCACCGCCTGACGTCACTAGTATATTCCAGGGTCACCTGATCAGGCCAGCCAACCCCTGCTATCGACATGTAAGGGCCCCACGTGATGCTGGGTGTACCGCAGAGTCTCCTGGCTTGTGATTGGCTGAGTTTATAGCCGCCAAAAATTAAAAATGCTGGAGATGCCATTTCCTCGAGCATGGCGAGATGCTCGTCTGAGCATCGAGCACTTACGAGTACCCTAATGCTCGAACGAGCACCAAGCTAAAAAAATCTCTAATAAGAATATATTGGCGAAAGTCTCATTTTAACATCAGGTTGATGGTTTAGCCATATATTGTCAATTTAATTTTCCATTGTAGTGCACCATTTTCCGTTTTTGCCATTGTAGTGCTTTTTTCAGCAGTCCCTTAGTGTTGAGCTCTATAGCCCAGCGGGTAGGGTTCTTGCCATTAATGTAGATGTTTGTGAGTTTGAATCCCTACTAGAGATGAACGAGCATGCTCGTCTGAGCTTGGTGCTCGTTCGAGTATTACGGTACTCGTAAGAGCTCGCTGCTTGGACGAGTATCTCGCCATGCTTGAGGAAATGGCAACTTCCGCATTGTGCATTTTTGGCGCCTATAAACTCAGCCAATCACAAGCCAGGAGACTCTGCGGTACACCCAGCATCACATGGGGCCCTTACATGTCGATAGCAGGGGTTGGCTGGCCTGATCAAGTGACCCTGGAATATACTAGTGACTGCCCGCGGTGCTCGGCTCAGATGCTGTCTGGATGTCGTTAGGGATAGAGATGCTGCATTTCAGGGAGAGTGTTAGGGCCTGCATTTAGTTCTTTGTTAGGCAGGAGTGATCTCACAAGAACCCAACAGCCCTTCTAAGGGCTACAAGAATTTTTTTTTTGTCTCCTGGCTTGGCTGGCTGGCTGGCTGGCACTAGTAGTGCAGCTATCGCCATATATAACCCTTTTTTTTATTGTTATATCTCAGTGATACAAATCCATTTCATTCAGTAGTGTGGAACCATTCTGTGTGTCACAGTTCAGCTGTCCACTCACTACAATCCGTATTTTCTGTCCAGGTGACACATTCTGTACGTCACTTAACTAAACAAGGTCTTTTGCTCTCACTTATACAGCTAGATCACAAAAATCTCTGTGCGATATTTGTCTGGGTTGCAGTCAAAATAGCCACCGTCAGCAGGGGCTGAGTTATCTCTCTGATAGTTTTTGCACGTCACGTTAAAAAAATAAACAAAACTAAAAAAATAATATAAAAAAATATATATATAAAAAAATAGTTTTTTTGTTGTTTTATCTCAGTGATACAAATCCATTTCACACAGCTGCGTGGAACCATTCTGTGTGTCACAGTTCAGCTGTCCACTCACTACAGTCTTTTGCTCTCACTTATACAGCTAGATTACAAAAATCTCTGTGCGACATTAGTCTGGGTTGCAACTAAGCAGACCAAGTCTGCCTAATCTAATAGTTTCCGTGCAATTGCTCCATACTGCACGGTACGTAATAACATACGTAATTTTGATCTACTTATCCACCTATATATTTACTTGTTCAGACTGAACAAGTTTGTGGGTTTCAGTACAGCAGGCCCATTTATTTTAATTTTTTTATATAATACACTTATATACAGAAAATGTTGAACCCCAGGACTAAGGGTCGAGGACGAGGGCATGGGCATTCAATTACTGCAGGGGGCAGAGGCCGTGGTCCTGGGCAGGGTGAGACAGTACCTGCTGATGAGGGAGCAGGGGAACGCCGCAGAGCTACACTCCCTAGCTTCATGTCTCAACTTACAGGGACACGTGGTAGAGGACTGTTGAAACCACAACAGTGCGAACAGCTGATGTCGTGGATTGCGGACAATGCTGCAAGTAATTTGTCCACCAGACAGTCTTCCACGCAGTCCACCCACGTTACCCAAGGGAGCACTCCTCTGACTCCTCCACCTCAACCTCTTTCCCCCCAGTCTGCCCCCTCCCAGGAAAATTTGGAATGCGATCCGGCATACTCTCAGGAACTGTTTTCTGGACCCTTCCCAGAGTCACAAACCACTTCTCAGGTTGCTGCTGACCTCGTTCCCGATGCCCAAGTTTTCCAACTGTCGCAGTCTGTGGGTGATGATGGTTGTCAGACAGTGGTGAAGTTGTTGTCAGGGCAGGAAGTCCGGGGTGGGGGGGGCAGACTGAGGAATGGGATGATGACGAGGTGACTGACCCAAGCTGGGTTGATAAGCCGAGTGAAGACAGTGCTTCTGAGGCGGAGGCGAGTGCTGCACCAGAACAGGTTGGAAGAGGCAGTGGTGTGGCCAGAGGGAGAAGCAGGGCCAGAGCTGGTGCATCAGCAGCAACTGTTTCACGTAGTGAAGCTCCCGTGGCGAGATCTAGATGTTCGCAAGTCTGGAGGTTCTTTAAAGAAAGTGAGGATGACCAACGGACTGTGGTGTGCAACCTGTGCCACACCAGGATCAGCAGGGGTGCCACCACTACTAGCCTAACCACCACCAGCATGCGCAGGCATATGAGTGCTAAACACCCCACTCAATGGAACCAAGGCCGTTCACCACCTCCTGCGGGTCACACCACTGCTCCTTCCCCTGTGTCACTCACTGCCTCTGCTAGTCAACCCCCTGCCCAGGACCCCGGCACGAGTGCCTCCCGCCGGAAAACCACACCTTCGCCTCCACGATCCTCCACTGCATCCACCAATGTGTCCCAGAGCAGCGTTCAGCTGTCTTTACAGCAGACGCTGGAGCGCAAGAGGAAATACAGTTCCAACCACCCACATGCCCAAGCCCTCAACGTCCACATCTCCAAATTGCTGAGCCTGGAGATGCTGCCCTATAGGCTGGTAGAGACCGAGGCCTTTCGCAATCTCATGGCGGTGGCTGCCCCTCGGTATTCGGTCCCCAGCCGCCACTATTTTTCCCGATGTGCCGTCCCAGCCCTACACCAGCACGTGTCACAGAACATCATCCGTGCCCTGATCAACGCTGTTTCTGAGAAGGTCCACCTAACCACGGACACGTGGGCAAGTGCTGCCGGGCAGGGACACTATATCTCACTGACGGCACATTGGGTTAACTTGGTGGAGGCTGGGACCGAGACTGACCCTGGGGCCGCTCATGTACTGCCCACACCGAGGATTGCGGGGCCTACCTCGGTCACGGTCTCTCAGACGTACTATGCCTCCTCCTCCGACCCCTCCTCCTCCACCGAATTACCATCCGTGGGCACGGCGCATTCAGTCGGTAGCTCTAGGCGCAGCAGCAGTGCCGTGGGTAAGCACCAGCAGGCGGTGCTCAAACTGCTGAGCTTAGGTGACAAAAGGCACACTGCCCAAAAGCTGTTACAGGGCATCACGGCGCAGACCGATGTGTGGCTGGCACCGCTGAACCTCAAGCCAGGCATGGTTGTGTGTGACAACGGGCGTAACCTAGTGGCGGCTCTGCAACTCGGCAGACTGACACATGTGCCATGCCTGGCCCACGTGTTCAATCTAATAGTTAAGCGGTTCCTCAAGACATACCCCAATCTGTCTGATTTGCTCACCAAGGTGCGCCGCATCTGTGCGCATTTCCGCAAGTCGACCACAGATGCTGCCACTCTCAGGGCAGCGCAGCGCCGCCTACAACTGCCCGCTCACCGACTGTTGTGCTACGTGCCCACGAGATGGAATTCAACATTAAACATGTTATCCAGAGTTTACCAGCAGCGCAGAGCGATTGTAGACTGCCAGATGTCAACTTCCACCAGAACTGGTAGTCAGGTCACTCAGATTCCTCAAGTCTACAATGAGGAGTGGACGTGGATGTCTGATATCTGCCAGGTGTTGAGCAACTTTGAGGAGTCAACACAGATGGTCAGCGGCTATGCCGCCATTATCAGCCTCACCATCCCGCTGCTTTGCCTGTTGAAAAACTCACTGCTCAGCATCAAGTCGGATGCTTTGTGCTTGTCACAAGAGACGGTGGAGGAAGATACGTCGCTTGATAGCCAGAGCACCCTCCGGTCTGTTTCTCAGCGCGTATCGGAGGAGGGGGATGAGGATGAGGAATAAGAGGAGGAGAATGTCTGCGAGACAGAAGAGGGTACCAGTGCTCAGTCCTTCTTAACTCTTGAGCGTTTATGGGCTGAAGAGGAGGACTTGGAGGAGGAGGAGGAGGAGGAGGAGGAGGAGGGGGAAATGGAGAGTCAGGCCAGTGAGGAGAGGAAATTCTTGCGTGTTGGGACTCTGGCGCACATGGCAGACTTCATGTTAGGCTGCCTAACCCGTGACCCTCGTGTTAGAAGCATTTTTTCAAACACTGATTACTGGGTGTTCACTCTCCTGGACCCACGGTACAAGCAGAGCCTTTCCACTCTCATCCCTTCAGAGGAAAGGAGTATGAGAGTGAATAAATATCAACAGGCCCTGGTGCACAAGCTGAAACAATCCTTCCCATCTGACGCCGCTAGCGGCAGAGGGCATGGTTCTGTGGGCCAAGTAGCGGGGGAGAGGAGGCAGCTTGTCCAGCACTGGCAGGGGAACGCTCTCCAAGGCCTTTGCCAGTTTTATGTCACCCCAGCAAGACACTGTCACCTGTCCCCAGTCTAGGCAGAGTAGGGGGGAGCTGTACAGAAACATGGTGAGGGAGTGACCATACCAATGTCCGGACCGATCACTCTGCTCCATACAACTACTGGGTTTCAAAGCTGGACACGTGGCCTGAACTGGCGCTGTACGCCTTGGAGGTGCTGGCCTGCCCTGCCGCTAGCGTGCTGTCAGAGCGGGTATTCAGTGCAGCTGGTGGCGTCATCACCGATAAGCGTACACGCCTGTCAACTGACAGCGCTGACAGGCTGACGCTTATTAAAATGAACAAAGCCTGAATTTCACCGGAATTCAAATCTCCTCCGGGGGAAAGCAGCTAAAGATTTACATTACTTATGTATCCGATTCCTCTACTGTACTCCTCCTACTCCTCCTCCTCCTCCTTGTCGTCTTTGCCTAACGCTGACCAAAAAAAAGGCATTTTTTAGAGGTCCAACTGGCACTCTTTTACCACAATTTTTCCGGAGGGCCCCCTACAGGCCCTCTCTTCAAACAGTTTTTCCGGAGGTCCACCTACAGGCCCTCTCTCTAAATAATTTTTCTGGAGGTCCACCTACAGGCCCTCTCTCCAAACAATTTTTCCGGAGGTCCACCTACAGGCCCTCTCTCCAAACAATTTTTCCAAAGGTCCACCTACAGGCCCTTTCTCCAAACAATTTTTACAGAGGTCCACCTACAGGCCCTCTCTCCAAACAATTTTTCCGGAGGTCTACCTACATGCCCTCTCTCTAAATAATTTTTCTGGAGGTCCTCCTACATGCCCTCTCTCCAAACAATTTTTCCAGAGGTCCACCTACAGGCCCTCTCTCCAAACAATTTTTCCGGAGGTCCACCTACAGCGGATAGGTGCCATATACGGTATTAAACTGAGAAGAATACATAGAACACATACCACACTTATTCAAGCTCATATTTGACAACTGTACCGGTTGATGCTAAATTTTTAAGTTGGGGTCCTGCGTCGTCATTCGAACTCCATCCGGCTGTTGTCACCACCACACACGCTAGCCAAGGGGGCACTCATCTGGCTCTTCCAGCTCAACCTCCTTCCCCCCAGCCTGCTCCCCACCTACAGGCCCTCTCTCCAAACAATTTATGTTTTTTTTTCCTCTCTTTCTCTCTCTCCAAACTATTTTTCCGGATAGGTTCCATATACGGTATTAAACTGAGAAGTATACATAGAACACATACCACACTTGATCAAGCTCATAGTTGACAACTGTATCGGTTGATGCTAAATTTTTAAGGTGGGGCCCTGCGTCGCCATTCGAACTCCATCCGGCTGTTGTCACCACCACACACGCTAGCCAAGGGGGCACTCCTCTGGCTCTTCCAGCTCAACCTCCTTCCCCCCAGCCTGCCCCCCACCTACAGGCCCTCTCTCCAAACAATTTACCCGGATAGGGGACGTATTAGATATTATACTGATTTTTGTTGGTTCCTCTTTTAATTGGCTCCTGACCTGTGATAGGCAGAGCATGAACACGTCCCCTTAGCTGCAGCAGAAAAGACACTCCCCTGGCCAGAGCAAGCTCTTTTTCCTTTTCCGTGTTCGAAAAATCCATGAAATATATGGTCCCAAGATAGGGGACATATACGATTTTAAACTGAGAAGAATCGATACCACACATGCCCCACTAGGAGAATTTGGGGTAATGGTGGGATTAGGCAGCCTCAGAGGCATCCATGCATGCTGCTCCTGCTGTTTCCTGTCCATTTCCGTGGTGTTTCCATCATTTTCTGAGGTTTCCAGGTTTTCACCCAGCCTTTCCTAGTCAGAGCCTTGGTCCCCTGCAAAAATGCTCGAGTCTCCCATTGACTTCAATGGGGTTCATTATTCGAAACGAGCATCCGAGCTTCGGGAAAAGTTTGTCTCGAATAACGAGCATCCGAGCATTTTAGTGCTCGCTCATCTCTAATCAGGACTCACCACAGGCATTCTGTGGGGTATCGTCAAATCCTGACTGTTAGGTGGGCCCTGAGGACTGGAGTTGGGGAACACTGCCTTAGAGGATCGCGGCCCTGCATAGGAGTACAAAAAGGAAAATCACAGTAGTATGGTATCTGGAACATGACGGACGACACCTGATGGCAGGGGCGTAGCTAAAGGCTCATGGGCCCTGATGCAAGAGTTCAGCTTGGACCCCCCTTCCCTTAGTGCTCTGTGTGTCTTCTTATGCGGCACAAGGGTCTTTGGGACCCCTCAGGCTCCTGGGCACGGTAGCGACTGCTACCTCTGCACCCCCTATAGCTACGCCCCTGGGATATAGTGTATATACAGTAGATGGAGGAGGGGATATAATGTATATAGAGGGAGGAGGGGATATAGTGTATATAGAGGGAGGAGTGGAGGGGTGTATATAGTATATATAGAGGGAGGACTGGAGGAGGGTATATAATGTATATAGAAGGAGGACTGGAGGAGAGTATATAGTGTATATAGAGGGAGGACTGGAGGGGGGATATATGGTGTATATAGAGGGAGGACAGGAGGGGGATATATGGTGTATATAGAGGGAGGACTGGAGGGAGGATATATGGTGTATATAGAGGGAGGACTGGAGGGGGTATATAGTGTATATAGAGGGAAGAGTAGAGGAGGGTATATAATGTATATAGAAGGAGCGAGGCTTTTTTCCTATTGTGTACATCAAACGGCAGCATAAAACTTGACGTGCACTGCCTGCACTCTCTCTGCTCTGGACGAAGCAGTGTTGCTCTTTCTCTGCTTTTCCTTACAGCTCTTTTCCTGTATCTGCCACAGTCTGTAAGGGGCGGGAAGAAGCGATCACATGATCCAATGATGTCACAACCTCAAAGAAGCCAATACATTCTAGGCTTTACCGAGTACAGTGCTGGCTGCACTTTTCTCCTCCTCCTCCTGCAGGCTAGTGAGTGCTTCCAATATGGAAGCGCTCACTAGTGTTCGCTTTATAAGATGCACTGCATCTTATAAAACGAAAAATAGAGAATTAGCAGAGCACTTCTGGCAAGGGGGGCCCCCCTGACTTAGGGGCCCGGTCACAACTGCGACCTCTGCGACCTCTATAGCTATGCCAGTGCCTGATGAACCCCACTGACTATGATGAGATCTGATGGGTTTTCATCATGGAAACTGGTATGGGCTGCAAATTCTGCATTTATGACAATCTACAATCGTCGCACACAGATGAGATCAAAGCCTTATATGTTCTGTAGCATCAGATAATCAGATTTTTTTAGCAGCAGAGGTATGTATTATGAGGTTCTGCAGCAGTTGAATTTTGTATTATGAGGTTCTGCAGCAGCTGAGGTGTGTATTGCCATGTTCTGTTGCAGCTAAGGTGTGTATTATAAGGTTCTGCAGCACCTGATCAGTTTCATTTATAATACTGGTGTGATGGAGGGGCTTTTGGGCCTACAGGCCTAGATTAGCGCTACTACCTAATAATTCCCTATAGTTGCGTCACTGGCTAAATAGACCGTGCAGTCTTTGGGAGAACTTTTCATGATGATTAGGGGTAAATGGAGAAGAAATAAAAGTGAACAACTCCAGCAGAGAAATGTTAGTTGTGACTAAATTAAGTATTTTAGTATTCTGTGTCTGCACCTTGTAAAATGTTTTAAAATGTATTTTATTAGTAACTAAAATAGTTTTTAATTGATTCTACAAATGGGGAGCTATTTGTCTAACTTGCCTAGGTTACCAAATTACCTTGTTCTTTATTTCAGTCCCATTCTTCTGTCAGCACACGTTAAACTGAAACCTGGCTGACTGATCCGGACCCGACCTGATCCATCATGTCACCAATCCAAACTCCAGTCCAGCACTGTGAAGATTTGCCCCATACTCTGTCTACTCTCTGCCAATGTGACAGCCAGCTACAGAGGCACACCCAGTAAATCAGCAATTGGAGGGTAGAGGAGGGAAAAGCTGAAACAGAAGCAGACAGTAGTCCATGGGGGATGAGTTGGGGTTGGGGTATGGCACATTATATAATAAGCAACAGCAGACACTGTTCATGGGTGAATGATGGTAAATTATATAAAAAGCAGCAGAAGTGTGCTAGGTGCACACTTGCAATGAGATTTCCAACATAGGAACAGAATACTCAAATTGCCAGATCCTGAAAATGCTGAACACTGCTGGAACCCACTGGATCCCAATCTGAAATGTGAAATCTCATAGCTTCACAGCACACTGTACCAATAACCAGATGAGAAATTGCTTTGGTGGTATACATCCAGTGAACAGATGCAGAGATGTAACTTGAAGGGCCCTGGCTCTAGTGCAAAATCTATAGTAGAGCCCCAACATACTATATGCCAGTGGCTGTGAACCTATGGCACTGGTGCCAAAGGCAGCACACAGAGCCCTCTCTGTGGGCACCTGCACCCAGGAAAAAGTCTATGGTGTACCAATATGCCTTAGACTTTTCCTGCCATTCATCAGTGCGGGGTACACCATGAACGGCATAGGTAGCGCACTGAATGTAGGCAGACCATTATAGCTAAATGATAAAGTACATGGAAGATTTACTATATTGAACTGTAATATTCAGGTTAAATTGCTGTGTTGCCACTTTGCAATAAATGAGGTTCTGGGTTGCAGTTTGGACACTCGGTCTCTAAAAGGATGATCATCACTGCTAGTGATACATGTTACTGCTAGTGACATCACTGTTAGTGATTGCATGCTATTTATTACACTGATTTATTATACTTTTTTATCAGGGGCTAGGTGGAACCGCTACTATGGACCCCCTAAAGCTACACCCCTATAGAAGGTAAAGGGTCTTATTTACTCCAAAACTTCCACCAGACAAGAAAAATTTGCGCATTCATAGAAAGGTGTCACTTGTTGATCATGCTTATTGAATCATTCCATTTCTCTGCAATTCTTATGAAGCACTACACAAAGAACTCCACAGAAAACAACTGCAAAAAATCTAAGCATCCTGGAAAAGCTAAAATTCTGCATGGACATAAGTATTGAGACCCTTTGCTATGATACTTTAAATTTCTGGCAGCCTCTCATTTCTCATGATCATCATTGAGATGTTTCTACACCTTGATTGAAGTCTACCTGAATTAAATTCAGTTGATTGGACATGAATTGGAAAGAACTCTTCCTAGAGCTGGCCACCCCTTCAAACTAAGTCATCGAGGAACAAGGGCCTTGGTATGAGAGATGACTAAGAGCACAATGGTCACTCTGACTGAGTTAAAAAGATCCTGTGTGCAGATGGGAAAACTTCCAGAAGGTTAAGAATCACTGCAGCATTGCTCCAAGCAGTTTTTTTGTTTGTTTGTTTGTTTTTTGGTTTTTTTTTTGGGGGGGGGAATCCTTTCCTCCATAAAATACACATGGAAATTTGCAAAAAAAAAAAAAGCACCTAAAGGACTTTCAGACTGTTAAAGACAGTATTATCTGGTTTGATGAAACCAAGATTGAACATTTTGGCCTCAATTCTAAGAGTGTAACGAGTGGCCAGCGGCGCGCTCCCTCTGTGCGGCGCCGCCGGCCTCCTCTGCTGCAGGCGGCGCGAGGACATGGGGAGCGTTCTCGTCGCCATGGTGATAAGGCGCAGAGGACCCGGCGCACTTCTGGCTCTCGTGCGGCCGGCGTCCTCCCCGCCCCCTAGCATTACTTAGGAGGCAGCCATGTGGTGCTGATCACACCACATGGCTATTGTTTATGTTGGTGTTTTGCACTTGTTATTTGGAGCCATGTGGTGCTGACCACACCACATGGCTAATTGTCATTGTTTTGAATTCGGGTCGACGCCCTGTTTGCATCACAGGTCATGTGACGCTGGCCACGTCACATGACCTAGAGGTGGGCTATTTAAAGATGGCAACTGCCAGGGCTAGTTGCCTGTTATTGAAGTCCTTTCTTTGCAGTGCTGTGCTTTTTTGACTTGTGACCTTACCTTGTATCCAGACCCATTGCTTGTGACCTCGACCTCGATTCTGCTAATCCCTCGGCTCCTGACGTACGCTCCCGGTTTGACCTTGCTAAGCTGACTATTCGTATTGTGTTTGTTCGTGCCTGTGTTTGTCTTTTGTTCCTTCCGTTCCCAATCCCTCACTTATACAGAGTAGGGATTGTCGTCCAGTTGTCCCCCTAGGACCGTTAGCCTAGGGTGAGGCAAGTAGGCAGGGACAGTTGTGGGATAAGTCAGGGCGCACCTTATCCCAGTGTTCCCGTTCGTGACAAAGAGTCATATTTGGAGGAAACCATGCACTGCCTAATAACATGCCAATGATGAGCCCTGACTTGAACCCAATCGAACATCTTTGGAGAGACTGTCCCCGACTGTCCCAATCAAACCTGACAGAGCTTCAGGAGATCTACAGAAAAGAATGGCAGAAAATCCCATATTCTAGGTGTGTAAATCTTGCTGCATCATACCTACTCAGTCCTAAGTAAAAGGTCTGAATACGCATGTCAATTAGAGATGAGCGAACATGCTCGTCCGAGATTGATGCTCGTTCGAGAATTAGGGTATTCGCATATGCTCACTACTCGGACGAGCATATCGCGATCCTCGAGGAAATGGCAACTTCCTCTTCCTGCATGCTAGGCGCCTTTTTTCAGCCAATCAACATGCAGGAGAGTCTTTGGTACCTCCTAGCATCACATGGGGCCTCTACAAGTTGATGGCCAGATCAGATGACCTGGGAATATAACAATCTGGTCCCGCGCTGCTCGCGTCATACGCCGGCTTCATGAGATTAGGGATAGAGCTGCTGTCTGTCAGGGAGAGTGTTAGGGCCTGAATTTAGATGTTGGTTAGGCAGGAATCACCCACAAAGAACCCAACAGCCCTTCTAAGGGCTACAAGCACCTTTTTTTTTGGTCTCCTCCAGGATGCTGGCTGGGACTTGTAGTGCAGCTACCGCCATCTTGGCTGCACACTGTACACAGTGACTGGCGGCAGAAGGGACAGCACGTGGACCACACAGACCCAAAATAAATTGCCCAAAGTACTCATTTTTGCTGCTGCTGTACCTTGGCTTGCTGAGATCTGTAGTGCAGTCTAGGGAATACGTTTTTCTGTCATTTCTATACATTACAGTCCAGTGAACAATTATGTAGTGTACTGTACAGTAGTGTCAGTCTAGGGAATACGTTTTTCTGTAATTTCTATACACTACAGTCCAGTGAACAATTATGTAGTGTGCTGTACAGTAGCGTCAAAATACGTATTTTCTTTCAGTTTTATGTACTCCAGTCCAGTGAAAAATGTAGTGGTTTGCGGTAAAATAGCCGCCATTTAAAGACTATGTTTTTTTCTCATTTATATATACTACAGTCCAGTGAACAATTCTCCAGTGTGCTGTACAGCAGCGTCAGTCTCTAAAATACGTATTTTCTCAGTTATATGTACTACAGTCCAGTGAAAAATGGAGTGGTTTGCGGTAAATTAGCCGCAGTCTAAAAATTCCTTTTTTTCTCTCAGTTATATATACTACAGTGCAGTGAACAATTCTGTCATGTGCGGTACAGTAGCCGCACTCTAGTGTTGACACCAACAAGTGACCAAGTTAGTTGAGGTAGCAGGTGAAGCACATAAAATTTTACACTGACACAGCATGGCGGTGAACCCAGAGTGACCAAGTTACACTCAGGTAGCAGGTGAAGCACATGAAATTTTACACTGATACAGCATGGCGGTGACACCACCAATGCCTTGGTCAGACTGAGATTGCAGTCAAATGGCTGTAGTTGAGCCTCCCAAAAATTTGTTTTGGAGTGTCTGAAGTTGACCCTCCTGTAAAATTGTTTTGGAGTGTCTGTAGTTTACCCTCCTGTAAAATTGTTTTTGAGTGTCTGTAGTTGACGCTCCTAAAAAAATGTATTGGAGAGAGGGCCTGTAGGTGGCCCTCCGTAAACATTGTTTGTAAAGAGCGCCAGTTGGCCCTCAGAAACATTGCCTGTTGGCTCAGCGTTTGTGTGCGAAGAGGAGGAGGAGAGGATACATAAAGAATCTTCATGTTGAGCTGCTTTCCCCCGTTGGAGATTTGCATTCCGGTTAAATCCAGACTTTATTCATTTCAATAATCGTCAGCCTGTCAGCACTGTCAGTTGACAGGCGTGTACGCTTATCAGTGATGATGCCACCTGCTACACTGAAGACCCGCTCTGACAACACGCTAGCGGCAGGGCAGGCCAGCACCTCCAAGGCATACAGCGCCAGTTGTCGTGTCCAGCTTTTCAACCCAGTAGTTGTATGGAGCAGAGTGATCACGCAGGACGTTGGTATGGTCAGCTAGGTACTCCCTCACCATCTTTCTGAACAGCTCCCCCCCTACTGGGGGACGGGTGACATAGTCTTGCTGGGGTGCCATAAAACTGGCAAAGGCCTTGGAGAGTGTTCCCCTGCCAGTGCTTGACAAGCTGCCTGCTCCCCTCCTCTCCCCCACTAGTTGGCCCACAGAACTACGTCCTCTGCTGCTAGCGGTGTCAAATGGGAAGGATAGTTTCAGCTTGTGCACCAGGGCCTGTTGATATTGATTCACTCTCATACTCCTCTCCTCTACAGGAATGAGAGTGGAAAAGTTCTGCTTGTACCGGGGGTCTAGGAGGGTGAACACCCAGTAATCCGTGTTGGCAAAAATGCGAGGGTCACAGGAAAGGCAGCCTAACATGAAGTCAGCCATGTGCGCAAGAGTCCCAGCAAGCAAGAATTCCCTTTCCTCAATAGGCTGATTCTCCATTTCCTCCTCCTCCAACTCCTCCTCTTCAGCCCATACACTCTCAACAGATAAGAAGGAATGAGCATAGGTACCCTCTTCAGTCTCGCCAACAGTCTCCTCCTCTTCCTCCTCATCCTCCTCCAATAGACACTGAGAAACAGACCTGAGGGTGGTCTGGCTATCAAGCAACGTATCTTAAGCAGACAAAGCAGCGGGATGGTGACGTTGATAATGCCGGCATCGCCGCTGACCACCTGACAGATATCAGACATCCACATCCACTCCTCATTGTACACTTGAAGAATATGACTAACCTGACTACCAGTTCTCGTGGAAGTTGTCATCTGGCAGTCTACAATCACTCTGCGCTGCTGGTAAACCCTGGCTAACATGTGTAATGTGGAATTCCATTGTGTGGGCACGTCACACAACAGTCGGTGAGCTGTCAGTTGTAAGCGCCGTTGCACTGCCCTGAGAGTGGCAGCATCTGTGGTTGACTTGCGGAAATGTGCACAGATGCGTCGCACCTTGGTGAGCAAATCAGACATATTGGGGTAGGTCTTGAGGAACCGCTGAACCACAAGATTGAACACGTGGGCCAGGCAGGTTTTATATGCGGTGTTTATATGGGTTGTTGCTACTTTGGGAAATAGTATTGGTATATAATGGCACATGTGTTAGTCTGCCGAGTTGCAGAGCCGCCACCAGGTTACGCCCGTTGTCACACACAACCATGCCTGGTTTGAGTTTCAGCGGCGCCAGCCAAAGATCGGTCTGCGCCGTGATGCCCTGTAACAGCTCTTGGGCGGTGTGCCTCTTGTCACCTAAGCTCAGCAGTTTCAGCAACGCCTGTTGGCGCTTATCCACGGCAGTGCTGCTGCGCCTAGAGCTACCAACTGAAGGCGCCATGCTCACAGATTGTATTTGAGAGGAGGAGGAGGGATTGGAGGAAGAGGCATAATAAGTCTGAGAAACCGTGACCGAGGTAGGTCCCGCAATCCTCGGTGTGGGCAGCACATGAGCGGCCCCAGGGTCAGACTCGGTCCCAGCCTTCACCAAGTTAACCCAATGTGCTGTCAGGGAGATATAGTGTCCCTGCCCACCAGCACTTGTCCACGTGTCCGTGGTTAGGTGGACCTTCTCAGTAACCGCTTTGGTCAGGGCACGGATGATGTTCTCTGACACGTGCTGGTGTAAGGCTGGGACGGCACATCGTGAAAAATAGTGGTGGCTGGGGACAAAGTACCAAGGGACAGCCACCGCCATCAGGTTAAGGAAAGCCTCAATCTATACCAGTCTATAGCGCAGCATCTCCAGGCTCAGCAGTTTGGACATTTAGGGCTTGTGCATGTGGGTGGGTGGAATTGTATTCGCGTTTGTGCTTGCGCTCCAATGTCTGATGCAAAGACAGCTGAATGCTGTGCTGGGACACATTGGTGTAGGGTGTGGAGGATCGTGGAGGTGAAGGGGTGGTTGTAGGGCGGGAGGCGCTCGTGTCGGGGTCCTGGGCGGGGGGTTGACTCGCAAAGCCAGCATGTGACACAGGGGAAGGAGCAGTGGTGTGATCCGCAGGAGGTGAACGGCCTTGGTTCCATTGAGTCGTGTGCCTGCGCATGCTGGTAGTGGTTAGGCTGGTAGTGGTGCCTCCCCTGCTTATCCTGGTGTGGCACAAGTTGCACACCACGGTCCGTTGGTCATACTCACTTTCTTTAAAGAACCTCCAGACTTGCGAACATCTAGGCCTCGGCACGGGAGCTTCACTCCGTGAAACAGTTGCTGATCTACTTGCTCTGGCCCTGCTTCTCCCTCTGGCCACCCCACTGCCTCTTCCAACCTGTTCTGGTGCTGCACTTGCCTCCCCCTCAGAAACACTGTCTTGACTAGGCTTACCAACCCAGCTCGGGTCAGTCACCTCATCATCCATCTGCTCTTCCTCCGATTCCTCACTCTGCTCCCCCCTGAGACTTACTGCCCTGACAACAACGTCAACGTCTGACAACCATGTCTCATCATCATCCGACACCTCTTGACGCACTACTTGCACTAAGTGCACACTCTCATCACCCACAGACTGCGAAAGTTCTAAATTTTGGGCATCGGGACAGAGCAACTGCTCAGGTTGCTGTTGAGCAGTGGTTTGTGTCTCTTGGTTGGGTCCTGAAAAGAGTTCCTGTGAGTATTCCGGATCTGGATCCATATTTTCCATGGGGGGGCAGGCTGGGGGGAAGGAGGTTGAGCTGGAGGAGCTAGAGGTCTACTCCCTTGGCTAAAGTGGGTGGACTGTGTGGAAGACTGGGTGGTGGATAAATTACTGGACAAATTATCCGCTATCCACGTCATCTCCTGTTCGCACTGTTGTGGTTTCAATAGTAGTGTACCACGTGACCTTGTAAGTTGCGAGATGAAGCTAGGGAGCGAAACTCTGCGGCGCTCCACTGCTCCCTCATCAGTAGGTACTGTGTCACCCAGCCCAGGACCACGGCCTCTGCCCCCCTACATCACTTGGACGCCCACGTCCTTGACCCTTAGCCCTTGGGTTCAACATTTTGTGTAATCACTAAACTGTCGAATTAATATCTGAGGCCAAAAACGTATTCTCTAGACTGCGGATAGCGTACCACACACCACAGAATTTTTCACTGGACTGTATTAAATGTGTCTGAGAGAAAAAACGTATTCTCTAGACTGCCGCTAGTGTAATGCACACCACACAATTTTTCACTGCGCTGTAGGATATATGAATGAGAGAAAAAAATGTATATTTTCTAGACTCCGGCTAGTGTGCAGCACATGACAGAATTTGTACTGCACTGTAGGATATATAACTGAGAGAAAAAAACATATTCCCTAGACTGCACTACAGATCTCAGCAAGCCAAGGTACAGCAGCAGCAAAAATGAGTACTGAGAGGACTTTGGGCAATTTCTTTTGGGTCTGTGTGGACCACGTGCTGTCCCTTCTGCCACCAGTCGCTGTGCACATCTTACAGCCAAGATGGCGGTAGCTGCACTACAAGTCTCAGCCAGCAGCCGAGAGGAGGCCAAAAAAAAGGTTGTTGTAGCCCTTAGAAGGACCGTTGGGTTCTTTGTGGATGATTCCTGCCTAACCACATTCTAATTTCTCGCCCTAACAGTGTGCAGCCAAGATGGTGGTAGCTGCAATACAAGTCCCAGCCAGTAGCCAGGAGGAGACCAAAAAAAAAGGTGCTTGTAGCCCTTAGAAGGGCTGTTGGGTTCTTTGTGGGTGATTCCTGCCTAAGCAAAACTCACAGAAACAAAAGGATAAAAAACATCCTGCATGATGTGATAATAATGATTGCGGATGTCAGTGGCTATATATATCAAAATAAATCACAGAAAAAGAATCAGTGCACAAAAATGGATGCAAACAATATATATTGTATAAACTAAGACCTCATTCTGATATGATAAAATCTGAGACTCTTAGCCAATATATTTTGATCAAAACACATCTGTGCCCACCTATCCAGCGTCACGGTGGTCTCAGGTCAGGCAGGTCCTACGCTAAACCTAACTATGCCATTGGGCATCTACATCTAGGAGCGTGGACGCTGCACATATAGGTGTGTTGCTCCTAGTGACCTCTATTATCACATCATGCAGGATGTTTTTTATCCTTTTGTTTCTGTGAGTTTTGCTTAGTTTATAACTGCCTAACCAACATCTAAATTGAGGCCCTAACATTCTCCCTGACAGACAGCAACTCTATCCCTAATCTCATGCAGCAGCCAGGAGGAGACAAAAAAAAAAGGTGCTTGTAGCCCTTAGAAGGTCTGTTGGGTTCTTTGTGGGTGATTCCTGCCTACCCAAAATCTAAATTGAGGCCCTAACACTCTCCCTGACAGGCAGCAGCTCATCTCATGCAGGCGGCGTCTGATGTTCACCGCCATTCCATGTCAGGTTAAAATTTTAAGTGCTTCACCTGCTACCTCAGTCTTACTTGGTCACTCTGGGTTCATCGCCATGCTGTGTCAGGGTAAATTTTTGGGTGGTTCACCTGCTACCTCAATCTAACTTGGTCACCAAGCTGTCACTACGCTGTGTCAGGCTTATGCCTGCGTCGTGGGGCGGGGGATAGGACAGCAGTGCCAGCATGGACAGTGGTGTCACCCACAGGCGGTGATGGACCTTCGTTGCACCTAATTGGGTGCTTTACTAACATGTGATGGGCATGTGCCTTGCCCATCTTGGTCTGGGTCAGCACAATTGTCTTGAGGGTCACCACCAGGCTGTTGCCCATAATTTGGCATAAAGGTACGATTAGGAAGCCTCGGAGGCATCCATGCATGCTGCCCCTGCTGTTTCCTGTCCATTTCCGTGGTGTTTCCATCATTTTCTGAGGTTTCCAGGTTTTCATGCAACCTTCCCTGTGCAGAGCTTTGGTCCCCTGCAAAAAATACTCGAGTCTCCCATTGACTTCAATGGGGTTCGTTATTCGAATAACGAGCACCCGAACATTTTAGTGCTCACTAATCTCTAACGTCAATGCATTATTTTATTTTTTACTCTCAGTAAATTTGCAAAGATTTTGAACATTCTGTGTTTAATTTCTCATCAGGAGTTTGGAGTTCAATATGATGGGGAAAATTTAGACTTTTTATTTTAGCATAAGACCACAAGACCACAACATAACAAAATGTGAAAGGGTCTGAAAACTTTACGAATGCAGTATAGATATATAGTACAGTAGAAAATGACATATGTCTATCAAGTTCAACCAAGGGATGGATGGGGCTGTAAGTTATGGGAATGGGCTATCTTCAGCTCAGAGACCATATTTAAGGAGAGAGGATCACTTTAATATCATAGGGTGGTATAGAGATAGTTTAAAAGACAGTGGGATAGCCCTTCTCAGGACAGCCATTCCAATCCCTGGTAGGGACATTGTATGGACTTTTTTGGGATAGGGTGGTATGGGGATAGTTTAGAAGACAGGGGGTTAGCCCTTCTCAGGGACTTTTTAGGGAAGGGTTTCAGTCTATTTTATTTTACTGGAAACTGGAAGTTTTTATATTTCAATGATCTGTCTATTTTTGGAACTATTCTGTACATTAATGTAATATGGCTGTTATCTCAAACTAATGTCAGCCCTTTTAATAAGTCCAGGTGAACATACCTATGTCACGTGTCAAGTACAATTTTCACATTGGGTCTGTTCCTGCAGCCGGAGATTTAACGCTTTTCCCTTCACATAGCCGTATTAGAACTTATTGTTTGTGGGATAAGTTATACTTTCTAATGGCACCATTCAATGCAGTGAAAAGCTGTAAAAAAAAATTTACAAATGGGGTGGAATTCAAAATAAATGAAATTTCACCATAGTTTTTTTTTTTTTTTTTTTTTTATGGTGTCCCCTATGTGGTGAAAACAAATTTATATAGCTTTTCTTTTAGTCATTTAGTCATTAATCAAATTTAGTAATTTTTTTTTTGCATTGCCATGTTCTGACTATTTTATAGTTACTGTATTGTTTGGACTATAAGACACATTTTTCCCCAAACAATTGAGGAAAAAGTGGCAGTGTGTCTTATAGTCTGAATGCTAATGACTACTTCCATTATGGAAGATGTCATCAGCATGTAGGAGGTTCAGGAAGTGTTAAGGGAAGCAATGCACTGGCTATACTTACCTTTACTGGTCCTCATCTGGGATCCGCTCTGCATTATGTCCTGAATATGCACAGCTGTGACCTGATGCTTTGCAAGGTAATAGTGCAGCACAGGCTGGAAGAAAACCAGGAAGCGGTGTTACAGTAGTCCTGGGTCTGCAGTGCTGTCCAGTGCTGGGTCTGCAGTGCTGTCCAGAGAAAATGAGGTAAGGTTTTTTTTTTTTTCTTTTAATGTCTAATATGAGGTCTGATAGGGGTCTGATAAGAGCTGATGGAGGTCTAAGCTGCGGCTATGGGGTCTGATATGAAACTGATGGGTGTCTGAGCTGAGGCTGATGGGGGCTGATCTGAAGCTGATGGGTGTCTGATCTGAGGCTCATGGAGCTTGGGGGTCTGATTTTTGGGTAGGATGTGATGTCTGATGAAGAATGGGGGTCTCATCTGGTGGTTTCATGAGAATTAGGGGTATGATCTTAAGTCTGATTAGGATTGTAGTCTGATATGAGGTCTGCTGAAAAATATGTTTTCCTTATTTTCATACTTTAAAACCCAGGTGCATCTTATAGTATGGTGCATCACAGTCCAAAAATATGGTATTTCTATGGAGCTGTGTGAGGGCTCATTTTTTGAGGAACAGTTTAGTTTTTATTGATACTACTTTGCGGTGTGTATGACTTTTTGATCACATTTTATTATTTTTTGGAAGATGAATTGACAAATATATACAATGACGAACAAAAGGGTAGCAATGTTTTGAACTTTTTACTTTTAGGCTCCTTATCTCACAATTCACTACAGTTTCAAATGTGAGACTACCATTATTTTATATACAATCATCTTGGCTGTCTCATACAAAAATTGGACTTGCAACAATTTAGCATAGGATTAGGTATGCAGATTCTTGTCATGTAACTGCATTGTTAATGTTTTGCTACTGGTGGTGGAGCAATTTTTTTTCTTGTATGCTACAAATAACAACCTGTTCTCACATTTCTTAATAGCTCAGTGTGTTGTTAGGTTGATTCCCAAGTGAAAGGTTTTTGGTTCAAATCCAGAAGCTGCCATGAAGATTTCCTAAGAAAAGAGAAACAGCATCATCTAGCTCATTGATAGTGGTATCTTGGCCAAGAAAATTGCCAAACTGCAACATATGAGTGCCATTACAGTTGGAAGAATACAAAATGATGTTTGTCTATCCATTCAAAAGCCAAGAGGTGGATGTCCAGGCAAAATATCAGAGTCAACAAGTCGTCTCATCACAATGTCTATCAGTTCTGGAGAGACAAATATGGCAGTGGAGGTGGCTCATATGCTTGTAATAGTGAGATCACAGATGTCTATGCAAGCACCATGCAACGCACATTACACAAGTTTGGAATGGTGGCCCGAAATAAGGTGAAGAAAGCCTTGACTTCAATATCGTCATAAGAAGCTTTGGCTCGAGTTTGTAAAAACGTGTGAACAGTAGAAGATTTGAAACAAGTGATTTGGAGCGATGAGATGATGGGGCAAATGGGCAAGTTTGGTGGAGGAAGCCTGATGATATGGGGTTGTGTCAAAGGCATTGAATACTTGACCAGGATCGATGGTGGTCTCAATTCTGAGCTATATGTGAGTATCCTATAAGACGTGTTATTTCATACACTCAAGTACCATGGGTATGAGAAGGACAACATAGTGTTCCAGCAGGACAATGACCCAAAGCCTACGTCAAGATTGGCGAAGAAATGTTTCAATGACAATGAGGTAGAGGTAGTGGATTGGCCCCCACAGTCTCCAGACCGTAAACCAATCAAACACTTGTGGGTAGAGTTGATGAAATAGCTGTATTTGTAGCCAAGTGAATCGACCAGTATGCACCAACATCGTGAATAGGGTTGAGCGAACCCAAACCGCAAAGTTCGGGTACCTGGACCCAAACCCGGACTTTTTCACAAAAGTTCGGGTTTGAGTTCGGGTAATTTTCTTATTTTCCGTTATAACATGGTTATAACGGAAAATAATAGCATTCTTAAGGCAGAATGCTAAATAAAATGGACTTCTAGGGGTTAAAAATAAAAAAAAATCACCTTGTCCACTTGATCGCGCAGCCGGTGTCTTCCTTCTTCTTCTTCTTTCAGGACCTGCAAAAGGACCTGTGGTGACGTCACCGTGCTCACCGCGTGGTGAGCGCGGTGACGTCAATCATAGGTCCTGACCTGCGATGACGTCATCGCGCTTACCACGTGGTGAGCGTGGTGACGTCAGGTCCTTTTATTATTTTTAACCCCTAGAAGGCCATTTTATTTAGCATTCTGCCTTAAGAATGCTATTATTTTCCGTTATAACCATGTTAGAATGGAAAATAATAAAGGGAAGTTCGGGTCCCCATTGATTTGAATGGGGTCCGGGTTCGGGATGAAGTTCGGGTACCGAACCCGAACTTTAACCTGAAGTTCGGCCGAACCCGGCGAACCCGAACTTCCTTGGGTTCGGTCATCCCTAATCGTGAACATTTAGAAGAGACCAGAGAACAGATTTCTGTTAAGACATGCTTGGATTTGATTGAGAGCATGCCCAGAAGGATACAAGTAGTGTTGAAAGCCAAAGGAGAATTTGCAAAATCCTCTCAATATTATTATTATTATTTTTCTTTTCGTGGTATCTGCATTCGTCCCATTCAATCCTTTAATCAGCAGGAGAGCGTAAGTGTTAATTACTACCTGGTCTCAGTCTGGTTTCTGAGACCACATGAAAATGTCAGATTTTGAGATCTGCTAACGTGGGGCAGTGCTTCTTGGCAGCTGTTGTTGCTGAGGTGGTGTGCCAGTGGGACCTAATGCCAAGGAGGCTTAGCCTGAAAGCAGAAGTGTTGTTGAGCTGCTGGATTTCGATACTGCAGGTGACATGTTGTGATGGTGGCGATCATCATGTGGTGCTGCACAAAATTAGAGTAGGGACCCACATGAAATTGAATCCTCCATTGTATGCAATTTTGCTGGGGATTGCCGTTAGCAACGGATCACATGTGCAGGATCTGCTCCCCCGATTAAAAATGTGCAACAGCATATGGAGTTTTTAGCATTTTCTGCCTTTTAAGACAATAATTTGTTTGTACATGCATGCCTGGAGATGTGGCAACTCCAGGTTTGATTGTGCCTTGATTTTGACCCCTGGGTAACATTCAGGTGCACCTGTGCAGCCTGCGTCACATGAGTCAAGGATGGGTGGGACTCGCAGCTACCTCCCCCCTCCCATTTTATGTGTGATTTCACGCTGGAGGCAACTGAGAGTTGGTTGCTGTGTGTCGGACTTTATGCTTCTATGCGCAAAGGCCCATACGGCATAGTTAGGTTAGCGTTAGGTCCCGTGCCGCTTAAGATACCTTGACAGCAGGCTCCTGTATGTTCTTGATATAAGAATATATTGGCAAAAGTCTCATTTTAATATCAGTGTGAGGGTTTAGCCATATATTGCCAATTGCACTTACCGCTGTAGTGCTCCATTTTCTGTGATTTTTTTTTTCTTCCACACATGAAATTGCCTACCATGATGTGGTAAGTAGACCTATACATTTTGATCAAATGCACACAAAGTGCCTCACAAACGTTTTTATACATCATACTTGGCAGCAATAGACCCATGTATGGCATGAGGATACATGATCCATGTCCTTTTTAGAGTTTAGTTAATAAATACATTAATAAATGCATTAAAAAAATACATTATAGAGCATCTTTTATTTCGATTCTGCACTGTGGCTTTCCTTTGCTGTTCCTTCTAGAACTTTATGAACAAATTGACAACTGTGCATTATCATTCCCATTGTTTGAACAGAATTTGTAGGGACTGGTCTTGCCCAGCTGTCAATTTATGTATGTATTGGAGGAATAACAGCACAATATAGAGTTCTTAGAAAACACTAATTACTAATGGTGCTAGACAGACATAAGAGGGTACTCTATTATGACCTGCAGTATTAGAAAAAAATATGGCCCATATACTGTTTTTGCACAGTGGCCCTACGGTCTATGGCCCTGATTTATCACACCTTCACTCCAGAATTCTGTCTTCAAAAAGTCGCACGATAGGGCTTTTGCGACTTTTTTGCGCATTTTTTTGCGACTTTTTGCATGTGTACACCACTCACTCCAGTTTGTAATATGGGTGGAAAAGTGGGTGTGGTTAGCCATGTTAATGAGTTTCACTCCAGATTTATCATTGCGACTTTTTTAAAAAAGTCGCAAAATAGTCGCAATCTCACTCCAGGAGGAGGGTGGAGTAGGAAAAGTGGAGTAGCTTCTCTAGACAGAAGTGTTAGGTTTAAGGACAAGTCACATTTATCAAACAACCTGTGACGTTTGATAAATGTGGCACAAAGTACTCCAACATAGATGCAAGCAAAACTGACTTCAAATATTCTCCTAATGATAAATTCCCCCCTATGTGTCCGCCCCTGGCATAGATGTTAGATAAATAGCACAGATGAATAAATCGATTCAGATTTTGGTTCAAATTTCTTGTGATTCCTTTCGGGCGAATCACAGGCAGAGACAGACAGAGACCCATGTATTGTAGTTCTGAGTGAGACATGCAGGTCCTACGAGACCTTAAAGTGTCATTTACCAATTTTTAGAGCAATTGGCGCATATTTGATTCAGGTTATAAGATGTTAGTAGAAATAACCAAATTTATTTAAAATTATTAGGTTATATTCTAATGAATTCATGTCAGCAGATTCGATTTGGGTAAGGTCTCGTTCACATTTTCATGTACCTTTGACTTTGGTGGAAAATCATTCTGTGTTTCAACTGTGAAAATATTTATGAAAGATCCATGCTTGGTCCATGTGTCCATTTTTTGCCCTCCATGTGTCTTCCACATTCCAAATAAACTGCTCAGCTGAAAATTCATTTCCAGAGCATCTCTTAACCCTTTCAGTACCGAGCCACTTTTCACCTTAAATCCCAGGCCGATTTTTGCAAATCTGACATGTGTCACTTTATGTGGTAATAACGCTTTTACTTATCCAGGCCATTCTGAGATTGTTTTCTCATGACACATTGTACTTCATGACAGTCATAAATTTGAGTCAATATATTTCACCTTTATTTATGAAAAAACCCCAAATTTACCAAAAGTTTCTTTGCTTTTAAAACAGAAAGTGATACCTCATAAAATGTGTATTACTTAACATTCCCTATATGTCTACTTTATGTTGGCATCATTTTGTAAATGTCATTTTATTTTTTTAGGAAGTTAGAGGGCTTAGAAGTTTAGAAGCAATTTTTCAAATTTTCAACAAAATTTCCAAAACCATTTTTTTGAGCACCAATTCAGTTATAAAGTGATTTTGGGAGGCTTACCTAATGGAAACAACTAATAAATTACTCCATTTTAGAAACTACACCCCTCAAATTATGAAACACCGATGTTACAAACTTTATTAACCCTTGAGGTGTTCCACAAGAATTAAAGGAAAATGGAGGTGAAATTTCAAAATTTCAATTTTTTGGTAGATTATTCACGTTAATAATTTTTTTCTTGCAACACAGCAAGGGTTAACAGCAAACTAGACCTCAATATACATAACTCTGATTCTGCAGTTTACAGAAATACCCCATACGTGGTGGTAAACGACTCTGTGGGTTTGTGGCAGTGGTCAGAAGGAAAGGAGCGCCATACAGATTTTGGAGGCAGATTTTGCTAGAATGGTTTTTAGGCACCATTTTGTAATTGAGAGACCCTGACATACTCCTACAGTGGAAACCCTCAAAAAATGACCCCATTTTGGAAACTACACCCTTCAAAGAATATATTAACGGGGTACTGGCCACTTTGACCCCCTTTTATGGAATTTAAAGAATTTGGAAACACTTGGCTGTGAAAATGAAAAGTTTCATTTCTTCCAATAAAATGGTGCTTTAGCCCCAAATTTATCATTTTCACAAGGGGTAACAGGAGAAAAGCACCCCATAATTTGTTCCCCATTTTCTCCTGAATATGGCAACACCCCATATGTGGTGGTAAACAGCTGTGGGGGTACATTGCAGGACTCAAAACAGAAGGAGTGCCATATGAATTTTGCAGCACAGATTTTGATGGATTAGTTTGAGGGAGCCATTGATTTTTATTTTTTTGAGTTATTGTCTTATGTGGGGGCTATTTTTTTGCGGGATGAGGTGACGTTTTCATTGGTACCATTTTGCGGTACATAAGACTTTTTGATCGCCTGCTATTACACTTTTTGTGAGTCAAGGTGAAAAAAATAGCTGTTTTGACATAGTTTTTAAAAAAAATTTTTACAGCATTCACCCGAAGGGGCAAATCACGTGATATTTTTATAGAGCAGGTTGTTATGGACACGGTGATACCCAATATGTCTAACATTTTAATTTTTGTTAAGTTTTATACATTAGATACATTTTTTAACAGAATAAAATCTTTTTTTGTGTTGCCAGTCATATTTTTTTATTTTTTGGGCGATTGTCTTAGGTAGGGTCTAATTTTTTGCGGGATGAGATGACGGTTTGATTGGTACCATTTTGGGGTAAATATGCCTTTTTGATCGCCTGCTATTACACTTTTTGTGAGGCAAGATGGAGAAAATTGCTGTTTTGGCATAGTTTTTTTAAAAAAAATTTTTACAGCATTCACCTGGGAGGCCATCTCATGTAATATTTTTTATAGAGCAGGTTGTTACAGACGCGGTGATATCCAATATGTCTAACATTTTTATTTTTGTTATGTTTTACACATTAGATGCATTTTTGAACAGAATAAAATCTTTTTTTGTGTTGCCATTTTCTGAGAGCCATATTTTTTTTGGGGGGGCGATTGTCTTAGGTAGGGTCTCATTTATTTCGGGACGAGATGACGGTTTGATTTGAACCATTTTGGGATTAATACGTCTTTTTGATCGCTTGGTATTACACTTTTTGTGAGGCAAGGTGATCAGAAAATTGTTTTTTTGCATTGTTTTTATTTTTTAAGGCGTTTACTTATCATGTGATATTCTTATAGAGCCAGTCGATATGGACGTGGTGATACCTACTATGCCTACTTTTTTTTTCTCCTATTTTTTACAATTTTTTAAAACTTTATTTTGGGGAAATTGAAACCAATTCTTTTTTTACTTGAAACTTTTATTTTTTTGTTCAACTTTATTTTTTTAGCTTCTTTTTTTACTTTATTTTTTGTCCCAGTCTGGGACTTCAACTTTTGGGGGTCTGATCCCCTGCACAATGCATTACAATACTTCTGTATTGTAATGCATTGGCTGTGAAATCCAGGGGGCTGGATCTCATAGGCTTCCGTAGAAGGCAGCCCGATGCCTAAGGAAGGCATCGGGCTGCCTTCCCTGCCATCGGGTCCCCGTCACAGCAGCGCGGGTACCCGATTGTCTCTTCCTTCCAGCACCGACATCGCACATGCCGCGGTCAGCGCTGACCGCGGCAGTGCGAGGGCTAATGCACAGGCATCAGTGTTTTCACCGATGCTGGTGCATACAGCAGGGTTCCGGCTATCAGCCACTGCCAGACCCTTGCAGCTGATCGGGCGAGTGCAGCTCCTGCGCCCGCCCAATCAGATCACCGTACCAGTATGGTGCTGGGATTTGTGTCCTGGCTGTGTACGGCGCTGGGAGTGTAAGGGTTAATGATCTGTGAAACACTTGACACAAAACGGATGCCATGTTCAGGGGCGGTCTTGGGCACCACGCATCCTATTCATTTGCGTGGGGCCCCCGACGTCTAAGGGGGCCCCCACGTTCCGCTGTTGTGCCCAAGACCGCCCGCCCTCCTAATACATTCTGGGGGGCCCAGCAGGGATGGCCAATACAAGTGAGCGCTTCCATTAAGGAAGCGCTCACTTGTATGTAGGGACCCCCCATCATCCCACCCAGCCACATAAGAGTAAAATAAAAAAGCTTTCTTACCTGTCCTGCGGCTGCCCTCCGGTCCGGCGCTCCACTCTCTTCCCTGGCCGGCGTGCACTATGACCTGACGCTGCGCAGCGTCAGGTCATAGTGCACGCCGGCCAGGGAAGAGAGTGGAGCGCCGGACCGGAGGGAAGCCGCAGGACAGGTAAGAAAGCTTTTTTATTTTACTGTTATGTGGCTGGGTGGGATGATCTGAGGTCTGATGGCGGCACAATAAGCTGATCTGAGGTTTGATGGGGGCCCCATGAGCAGCTCTGAGGTCTGATGGGGCACAATATGCTGATCTGAGGTCTCATGGGGGCACAGTGGGATGATCTGAGGTCTGATGGGGGCACAATACGCTGATCTGAGCTCTGATGGGGGTACATTAAGCTGATCTGAGGTCTGATGGGGGCACATTTTGCTGATCTGAGGTCTGATGGGGGCACAATACGCTGATCTGGGGTCTCATGGCGGAACAATACGCTGATCTGAGGTTTGATGGGGGCCCCATGAGCAGCTCTGAGGTCTGATGGGGCACAATATGCTGCTCTGAGGTCTGATGGGGGCACAATACGCTGCTCTGAGGTCTGATGGGGGCACATTACGCTGGTCTGAGGTCTCATGGGGGCACATTCTACTGATCTGAGGTCTCATGGGGGCACATTACGCTGATCTGAGGTCTCATGGGGGCACATTACCCTGATCTGAGGTCTCATGGGGGCACATTACGCTGATCTGAGGTCTCATGGGGGCGCATTGTTAAAAAAGTCTTTGATGTGTGTGTGTGTGGGGGGGGTGTCATTGGGGAGGGGGCGTGTCATCAGAGGGCATGTCATCAGAGGATCAAGACCGCCCCTGGCCATGTTGAGTCAGTGGTTTTTCATGGGCCCATTCAAGGGGATTTTTAGTCCACATGATGGTCGAAAGTAGTGCACATCTCTGTGATTTTTCCACTGACCCACAGTCAGTGGGAAACCACTTATGTGTGAACAAACACATTAAAATCAATTGGTAAACATGCTGTCTGTAGAAAATGCGGATCGGACATGTCCGTGAAAAATGGAAATGTGAACAAGGCCTAAGAATAAATTCAACCTGAATTGAAAGTGCATACAAAGATAGCAGAACAACATTATGGTGGTATCTGACTACACAAAAGAATAAGCTATAAGGAAACTAATAATCTTTTCAACATTGGTATGCTATAGATTCTGCTGGATCATATACAAGTTATGAAGACTCGAGGATGCTCATGATCAAAAATATACTTCCCCAACTTTCAGATTACCTAACTTTTTATATTATTCTACTTTAAATATATGTCTTATCTAAAGAATGCAAAATAACAATTTAAATAGCACATATTTAATGGACTATATATTATAGAGAACCCAGAAATGTACATTTTCACTGTACAGTAATAGCACTGATATGACAATAATAAAGATTGCTGTAGAAATTCTGTGATGCAACCTCAGAAAGTGCTTTAAAATAGTAATTGAATTCAGCTCATTGAAAAGGCAAATATATTCAAGTAACAAATATAGAGCAGGCGCTAATAAGAATGAGGAATCCCAGACGTTTTATTTAGGCAGGAAATTAAGCCGGTGGAATGAGTTTTCATTATGAAATAAATCACATTCTATGTGGAATCACATTTATAGAAAATAAAGAACACATTTTGTGAAAGCTTTTATTACTCTGCACCATGTACTGTTGTGTAACTTTAAAGTAAAACACTAGGCATCAATTTTAGTTTAATTTCCACAGAATTGTTGTTTCATGGGGAATACAATTATTTTTGTCAGGACAGGTCCTCTTT
The DNA here is from genome assembly GCA_900303285.1 of Rhinella marina. NCBI lineage: Eukaryota > Metazoa > Chordata > Amphibia > Anura > Bufonidae > Rhinella > Rhinella marina. The sequence goes on from ONZH01030555.1 coordinate 85,173, forward strand.
AACCATGCATGTAAGGTCTCAAACAGACATGTATTTTGTTGCAATGCTTAAACCATACAGTACCTCTGATTATGAAAGATTGTTTCTTAAATGTCCAGTGCATGGGAAACTTTCAGGGACATTGCTAAATCCCAAAGAGTTAGGACTCTTCCTGGCTTAGGAGTCCCTGCTCTGACTCCATATATAATTTAGCCTCTATTCCTGCTGGGATTTGAACTCACAGACTTCTACATTAAAGGCAAGAACCTTAACCACTGAGCTACAGAGCTCAATGCTAAGCTTTGGCAGCATCAAACCTCATAGTGTTTTCTCATGTATTAGGTATTCCTACACAGCAGAAGCATCATTTTATTATTATTTTGTTAGTAATAGTAAAAAATGTATGGCACCAAATAAATGTGTAATTACTAATATATATATATATATATATATATATATATATATATATATATATATAATCATACCTCTGAAATATATGAATGCATAATATGTGAGAAACTGCTACTGAGGTTTTTAGCCATAATATAGTTACCATAAGCAAATGTGAAGCTCTGTACCTCAGTGGTTAAGGTTCTTGACTTTACTGTAGATGACTGTGAGTTTGAATCCCAGCAGAATCATTTTAGAAACAGAGGCTAAATAGACATACCAACTTTTTTTAATTTGTGTAACTATTATTGTTTGTTGGGAAAGGTGGCAAAACTAACAGAACCCCTGCTCCCAGGTGACCCCCATAACTTTTATTATAGTTATGTCTCTGGAAATGTGTGGGAGCTCATTTGACGGAAATGTTTTTTTTTTTACCTTACCATTTTGGGGTGTGTATGACTTGATCACTTTTTATTCAATTTTCTTGGGAGATAAAGTGATAAAAAAAACAGCAATTCAGCCTGTTTTATTTTTTTTCTGTTACATCCTTCACCATATGGGCTAACTTTTTAAAATATTTGAATAGTATGGGTGTTTTCGCATGCGACGATGCTCATAATGTTATTTATTTTTTTTGTTTATTTTTATTTTGGGGAAAATGGGGTGAATTTTTAATTTTTTTATATTTTCAATTTTTTTTTTACTTTTTTTTATTACTTTTCATCAGATTGCAACTTATACAGAATAATGGAAATTGCTTCATTATTCTGTATAGAAATCACTATATCACAGTTCAGTGCTGCCACCTGCTGGCCTGATCTGGGATATACTAATAATTAGCCTGGAATCCTAGTATAGGCTGCGGCTCATTTTTAGAACAGGTTGTTTTCCCCGGTCTCTGCTGGGGGAAGGCACGTCTGAGCAGGAAGCTCGCGCTTCCATTTTTTAACACTCTCAGATACAATGCCACAAAGGGGACTGCTGAAATTTATCGCCCAAGGGCACACATGTACCTGGAGCCGGACCTGGAAACTTTGTTATATATCCTGGGATGCTTTGCTCTTTCCATTTTTTTACATTGATGTCTATGTGAGGGAAAGCATAAAGGCATCCATTGTAGATGTATTTGTTTTATATCTATGCATAACCTGCACTTACACAAGAGGGGGATTCAGCCGTGGAAGGCAGAAGTACAAAGTTCATGCGGGCCCCTAATCCATCCATGCTGACCATTCATTTTCGTATCTCAAACCAAACATAGTAACTTAAAACTTGCCTATACTAGGACAGTTTTATTGCATTTGTATAAATATGTGCACTGCTCATTACAATAAAAAAGGCCATTAGGAGACATACATCTTGCTGTGTCTCTGTGTCTTGACCTCGAGCCGGCTCACTCAACTTCAGAACTATTAGGACACTGCATCACATTAGAAGGTCTGTTTGCGACAACATCTTTATTGAGAGGAAGGAGGGGAGGAAGCTGCTGGATAAGAGAAACACAAACTGCAGTTTCTCGTCTCTGCTACACTTAGTACGGTTGCATCAATTGTTTAAGCACATACAATCACAATTATATATATATAATCCTTATGTATAAGGAACATTAGATATAAATTGGTGCTGAAGGCCATAAATCATTTTCTATATTGAGGACAGGAGCACTGCCAGGATGCTGTGCAGTACACACCTGATGAGCCGCTCTTACATGGTGAGCAGCCCTTTACCTGACTCAGGTAAAGAGCTGTACAGAACATGCAGTACTGAACTGTAAGGTAACTTTCATTAAAATTCCATTCTGATTGACAAATCTTCCAACCAATCATACATATAGATACAGACTACTTTTTTTTAACTTACAATAGCCCAGGAAAAACCATTGTATGTTCCAAATAACTTGAGGTTATTGTATGTATCTTGAGGGACCATTGTATATTAAGCTACATATAGTATCACTACTATTATACAGATCAAACTACTAACATAGGCATAAAATATATATAATACAAAAGTCTTCATGTGCAGTTAAGAATTAATACTTGCATACTAATTATCAAGCCCATTTTTTCTCCTTTGCCTTTTCTCACATTTTTATTATGACAATGTTTGCTTTTACTTCTATTAGACTAGATAATGTTCAGTAAACAGAAGACCAACATTTTGTTCGTGTTCATGTATTCTTTCCTGTTGCATGGTGTGTTTCATTAGGAATAAATATTAATTAGTGTCTGTAACTTTGAAAGTAAATCCTATTAAAATGAAAGCCAGATGTTATGGGAAAAATGCCAGCTCAAACACGCTCTTAAAAACAATGCTTCACATTTTAATTGTTGCCATGTCAACATTACACCAGGGCAACATTACATATTAGAGGTACTCAATTTCATTAAAAAAAATTTCACCAGAGGTAAATTAAAGGTGACCTCTTATTGTATTCTACTCATTTTTGGAACACCTACAAATAGCAATATCCACACAGTAATATATGCAGCAAATCTTTATTGATTAAAAACCAAACAAACATAGGAGACAAAATAAATCACAGACAGTGGAATAGTGTGGGAGAGGAAATATACAAAGAAAAGCATGGCACCGTCCTGCGGGGACCAATCCTGCAACTGAGCTAACACCACAAAAAAGAAAAAGAGAAAAAATCTAATAAATATTTGAATCCTGAGACTCACATATGTGCAAAGGAATCAAGCTAATGTGAGAGTGTCATCATAGCAAATATAAATGCAATAAGCATAAGAATTAGAAAAGACACAAATAAAAAATAGATATATCAATACCAATGTGGAAGTGGCAGTAGCAGGAGATGTGAACCCGCAGGACGGCGTCCGTTCCCAACGCCGTTTCACCCTAAGGCTTCTTCTGGGGAATTGGTCTTTATTAAAACATTTCAACAAATTTTCCTCTAAAGCCTTCACTTTCAGTGTATCTGTAGATAATTGCTTTCTGTGTCACAGAGAATCCCTAATAGAGCAGCACTGATGGCTCGATCTGTAGCCCTTATCTCTTTACTCATGACAGCTCATAAACACTCATTGAAGCTAAATTCAAATAGATATGAATTTAGCTTAATACCTTCCAGACCGGCGCCATACATTTATGGTGCTTCTAGACGTGACTTGCTGCCCAGCGCCGTACAGGTATGGCACACAGCTCCTGCACCCGCCCGATCAGCAGCAGGGGTCCGGCAGTCACTGATAGCTGAACCCCTGCTGTATGCGCTGACTTAGGTAAAAACACTGATGCCGGTAATTTAACCCTTGCCTGACGACGGCTTGTGTGGGGTGTGTGGAAGGAGGAAACTCTCTCCCCATTCCCATTGGGTCCCCAAGCTGCTAATCAGACTTCAGCTGAGAGTCCCAATCAGACCCCCAATGTTAATAAGACCCCAATCAAACCTCAGATAGACTCCCCATAAGACCTTAGTTCAGACCCCAATGTGAAAAAACCCTATTTAGACCTCAGATCAGATCTCAATGTGAATGACCCCCTATCAGCCCTTGTATCAGAGCCCCAATGTGAATGACCCCCAATCAGACCTCAGATCAGATCCCCAATTATATTGACCCACATTAAGACTTCAGATCAGACACCCAATGATAATGAACCCCATGGTGAGAGCAGACAAAAAAAATCAACTTACCTATCCTGCTCTGGACTTAGCCGCTCCTAACATCCATCGGTCTTCCTGGTCTTCCTGCCATGAGCATGAGGTCACAGAGCACCAACATCCTCACACTGTACTGTGACCAGCCTGCAGGAGAAGAACATGAATGGGTGAGTGCAGAGCCCGATGAATGCTGCATTTACTGCCTCCAGCTCTTCCTGTACATAAGATGCACTGACATGTTCCCCCAACTTTGGGGGAGAAAAGAGTGTGTCTTATAGGGTGAGAGTTATTTAGGTGCTAGGTTATGCCCCCATTGTCTTATAGGTGCAGATCTCACCACTGGGACCCGCACCTATATAGAGAACGGAGCCCAACAAAGTGGTAGCTGGAGGACTCCGGTCCGGCCATTGTGGTGATTCCCACAATACTTCATTGTGGGAATTGTATTGGCCAGGTGATGTGTAGTGCCCAGTTTCCTCAAGATATGACACTTAGATTTCAAGCTAAAATGTTCAATCCTGGTTTTATCAAACCAGAGAATCTCTTTTTCTCATAGTCTGAGAGTTATTTAGGTGTTTTTTGCTAACTCCAGCAGTACTTGCATGTGTCTTTTATTAAGGAAAGGCTTCTCTCTGACACTCTACCATAAAGTCCAGATTAGTAGAGTGCTACAGTAATGGTTGACCTTTTGGAAGTTTTACCACCTCTGCATATAGGATCTTTGGAGCTCAGCCACAGTAACCATTGAGTTCTTAGTTACCTCATTCATCAACATCTTTCTACCCTGATTACTAAGTTTGGTGCTGCAGACAGCTCTTAAAAGAGTCCTGGTGCAGCAGAAACTTTTTGTACCCTTTCCTCCTCTTGTCTTGGTTTTTGCTTTGATATGCAGCTTTGAGACCTTATATAGACTTGGGGATTGTCTTGCCAAATGACGTCCAATCAATTGAATTTACCACAGGTGGACTCCAATCAAGGTGTAGAAACATCTCAAAAATGATTAAGAGAAATGGGAGGCTCCAGAGCTAAATTTATAGTGTCATAGCAAAGGGTCTGAATACTTATGCTTTTTCTTTTTAAGAAATTTGTCAATGTTTCTAAAGTTCTACTTTTGCTTTCTCATTGATTTATGGAGGGGAAACATGATTAAAAAAATAGTGCAAGGCTGCAACATAACAAAATTTGAAAAAATGGAAAGGGTCTGAAGACTTTCAGAATACATTGTAAATGTACTATGCACCTAGAATCCCCCTAATGGTGGCTATCAGTATATATAATTGTATTATTTAACTGTATGGCAGAGATTGACAACCTCCGGCACTCTAGCTGTGGTGAAACTATGACTCCCAACATGAATTCTTGCTTGGTTGTCCTCAGAACTCCCATAGAAGTGAATGGAGCATGCCGGTAGTTGTAGTTCCACAACCGCTGGAGTGCAGGAGGTTGCTGAAACCTGCTGTATTGGGTTTGAAGGTCTGTATAAAAAAATGAACTCCTACCTCATGGAAGATATAAAATGATAGTTATTAAGAAATATATAGGTTGTTCCACTGTAGATTTATGACTGGTGGATGGCTGGCTATAATGTATAGTCTCTTGTATATCAACTGTTGTGATAGAGTTAAACTCTTTTTCTAGATATACCAATGACATGTTAATTCTAATTACTGTATGTACCAGATAGCTCAGTATCAACTACATCTTGTGGGTTAAGAACAGTATTTATCTAGCAAATGTCATTCTCTCCAGCTGTGTCCTTATAATGCAAATAAGGGTTGTTTTTAATGGGATATGGAAATGAGCAAGCTGAATTGTTACATGGAATTCTCATTTTCAGATTTTCTTTTTATAGGGAGTTTGCTATGTGATTTCGGTAGTCAGAGGCATGATTGTAGGTTTAGGGCCAAAAGATATATTGTAGGATCTCTGGAGAAGGTCTATTGGCAATGTCATTGACATGCTAGAAGCATTAAACGACTACTGAACAATGCACCAGGATGCATTGTTATCACACACACCCAAGCAGATAATTAGAGAAAATTCTAATGAATGGATTTAAAAATAGAAAGAGGCAATTGAATTGAAAGAATAAGGTCCCTTACTTTCCTCATCTGACATTCAGAACAACAAAGTAGCTTGGTTTCTCAGTTATACCAGCTGGAGCATTGTATTTACTGTTTTTCTTCCATTTTATTTTTCTGCACTGTATCCGTAACATGAATAGTTAACTATTCTATATATTACTGGCACCAAAATGTAAGTATTCTGAAACTAGGTTTATATGACTTTAAAGGGAAATGTGCCATAAGAAACTGTCATTTTTTTAAATCACCTTATTATGCTAAATATATTTTTAAAGAATTTTAGGTGATACTATTTTTAATTTGCATGTCACTGATATTAAAAAATAAAATAAAATTCTGCAAACCTCACACTGACTACTAAGCAGAAAGCTAGTCTGAAATTCCCGTTCTGGTTTGGATTACTTTTCAGCAGTCACCTCACTATCACTGGTAGGATTATAATGAAGGATAACATTTCTGTATAGATGAAACATTATTCGTAATAGGTGATTGAAAAGTTTGAGGCTACCACCAGAAGAAAATCTTATTATGTAAAAGCAATGATTAAACAGTTCAAGCCTACCACCAAAAACTTAGTGGATAAAAAAGTAGAGCAAAATTGATCTGAATTCCAAATTGGTAGAATCATTTGCTCATCTCTATTTTCAGAATACATTTGTGTTGTCCATAGGCGTACGTAATTTCTTATTATTTAAGTCCTTTGTGAAAATGACTCTGGGAAGAAGGAGGGTAGTCTTCTCCATGTCTGCAAAAAGGAACCTGTGCTTTCAAGTCCCTCACTTTGATGAAGTATAGTGGGTAAACTGCTAGGTATTTTGTACTTCTGGCTATCAGTAGCCATAGAAACACTGCTAGGACAGTTCTGACCATATTACATAAAGTTGTAATATATCACTTTATAGCTTGACCTAGCCACATTAGGGTCTATACTATTTTTGTATTGTCATCAACTGTTCATATTGAATTACAAACTGTTAACTTTCCTGTTTCTTTACAACTTGACTTAGCATGTTAGCTTACTGTATGCTATTCATAATTGCACACTACAATACATGCAGTATTGTATACTGTTCTTTCTATGTTTATGCTGTAATCCAATGGCACAAATATTCTTTTGTTCCTCAATTTCACCCTAACCCTACATCTGGTTAATAAAGCAACATACTTCCACCCAGTCTCTTTTATTGACTAGTATGAAGGTGTTTAACTGCCTGTCGAGTTTATATTTTACATATAGAAAGTATTGTTAGAAATAGGTTAAAAATGGAGATATGCATACCAATATTTGCATATATTTCACATGGAATATTGAGAATTTAAATTTAGAATAGTAGAATTGATTTGCCAGCTTCCAGGACACACATACTAGAAAATTAATCCATAAAACATACTGTAAATGGTTTTAAAAAAAATGTTAAAAATACGAGATGATGTTAAAAATACCAAAAGAAAATGTTAAAAATACCAAAATATTTGTTACTTACCACCACCAATTCCCAGATGCTACCGTTCCACTGGTGCTTTGCACTTCCTGCTCCATCTTGACATGCTGAAACCTCTATGAAATGCCTGCTAAGCCAGTCAATGGTTGAGGCAGGTCAACTCTAAGGATAGTGATTGGTTCAGTCGGTCTTTCTGAGCATTTTTGGCACATTGAGCTGGGACAGTAAGTGCAGAGTAGTAGATGACCTTCAGTGGTGGAGCATCTGTGAAAGTGAGTCAGGATTATTTGTTATTGCGAAGATCCTCTGGTCCATTTTCCAAAATAACTTAATTGGAAACCCCTTTAAGAATATGCTCCATGAGTGTAGGAAGTACAGTACTGTGCAAAAACTGGGAAAAAAATACTGTAACATAAGAATGCTTAAAAAAATAAAAGTGTTAATAGTTTGCATTTTGTTAATTAATAAAAATAAAGCAAATTAACAAAAGAGAGATCAATGGGAGTCTAAGCACTCAGACCCTTACCGATCTAAACTACAGTTAAAGGGTATGTGTCCAAGATTTTGATATGGATGGTCTATTTTTTAGGATAGAACATCAATATCTGATTGTTGGGGGTCAGACTCCCAACTATAAGACCATCTCCAAACAGCTTGATGTTGCTGTTACTACAGTTGCACATATTATTAAGAGGTTTACGTTTTACGGGTCTGTAGCCAACCTCCCTGGATGTCGCTAGGGAGGTTGGAAAATTGATGACAAATTGATTAGACAGATAATATGAATTAAAACCAAGGAGCCCAGAACAAATTCCAAAGAGACAAGAGGTGAATAAGGCCAAGGTATATCAGTGTCAGATTGCAGCATCTGTCGCTGTCTAAGCCAAAGGGGACTTAATGGAAGATAACTTATGAGGACTTATCCTACGAGGATAAAGCATACAAAGAAAAGAGCATTGTACCTACTGTAAAACATGGAGGAGGCTTGGTAATGTTTTGAGGCATGCTTTGCTACATCTGGTTCAGGGTGTCTTAAATCTGTGCAGAGTACAGTTCAATGAAATCTCAAGACTTTCAAGGAATTCTGGAGTGAAATGGGTCCTCCAATGACCCACAGCTAAAAACATCCAAGAATGGCTAACAACAAAGCATTGGACTATTCTGAAATGTGGCCTTCCATGAGCCCTGATCTAAATCCAATTGAAAATTTGTGGAAATGGCTAGAACATGCAGTCTGGAGAAGGTACCATTCAAACCTAAGACAAATAGAGCAGTTTGTTCACGAGCAGTAGGAAAAAATACCTGTGGACAAGTAACTAAGTCTCATTGAGAGTTATAGAAATCACTTGATTGCAGTGTTGCAACAAAATATTAAGTTAAGGGTACCATCATTTTTCTCCAGGCCAATTTTTTTAGTTTGTTTTATAAATTATTCTGTTAATGCACAATTCATAAGCAATGTCTGATTTCCATTACTTGATTTTCAGTAGTTGGATTTCCTTGTGCTTCATGGTAGTGAATCACATTTTTTCAAAAATGGCTGCTGCACATGTTACTAAGTGAAAATAAGAAGCCCGGGAACAAGGGAGCACCCACAATACCATGCAGACAGTCAATCAGTAGATTGCCTGCTCCTGTGATATCACAACCCTATAAAAAGCTTCCTCATGCCTGGTCTCTGCCATTTTACACTGAACTTAGTGCAGGGAGAGACGCTACAGGCACTAGGGACATTGTTTTGAAAATACTTTATTTAAAAAAAAACACGATTCAGCAGTTCAGGGAAAGTTTATTCATAGTGTAGGGAAAGGATAGGGAGGCATTATCCACACTGTAAGGAGAGAGCAGGGACCAATAGGAGAGTGTAAAGCCTGGGTAGCTTTTGTATTACTTGCTGCACTAATTGGGGTTACTAAAAGTGATCTATTACTGCAGATTTTAGGTTGTTTTAAACAGTAATTGCAGTAATCCTAGCTTCTGTTATTGGGTTGAAAGTGCTGTCTGATACAACCAGTTTTGGGGTGTATTTAGTTGATATCTAACTACTTGCATTTGTCTTTGCTTCTGTACTGGAAGTGCAATCTGATACAGCCAGTTTTGGTGTAACTTTGGTTTTGGTTTTAAATATATAAAAGTACCTCCATTCATCCTTGCTTTTGGGGTAAATTTGTGGTCTGATACAAACAGGTTTGGTGTGTATTTATTTCATATATAAAAGTATGTCCATTTATTCTTGATCTTGGGGCGCCTGATACAACCAGTTTTGCTGAGCAATCATGCATTTTTTTTAGTGCATTATATCGTCAACGTTATTAACATGTAAAGGACCAAGTGATTTTCCACTTTTGATTTTTGTTTTTTACTCCCTTCCTTCCCAAAACAACAACTGTTTTTATTTTTATGTTCACATAACCGTATGAGGACTTTTTTTCAGGACAAGTTGAAGTTTCTAATGGCACCATTTAATATTGCAGATGATGTAGTGAGGAAATGGAAAAAACTCCTATGGGTTTTATTTTTATGGTGTTTTATGGGTTTTATTTTTATGGTGTTCCTTATGTGGTAAAACTGACATGTTCCCTTCATTTTCTGGGTCAGTACGATTACAATATACCATGTGGGCTGCTCCTTTCAATTGCCACTGTGCGGCAATGTGTACGCCATGGTGGAAAACTGGAGCAGCTGTTACAAGCATTCCCTGCCGACTGGGTTAATGTTTTGTGCAGAGAGACAGCACCACAGCAAGAATGGCAGGTCATATTGACCCATTGTCGCTGCAATTAAGGGCAAGTCCCAAATTAGGAGACTTCACTTCCTTGTCTGTGGAATTCAAATTATGTTAATAAGTTTTCCCCTAGGTGCCAGGGGATGCGGCCGGCCTAAAAACCAAAATACCACACACACACTTAGCTGGTCACAATGATTCTCTGGAACCAGTCCCGCCCAGATATACAATTTTATTAGTTGTACATTGGAGGTCTAATCGCCACCCCTTTTAATCATCATATTTGATATAACCAACCAAAATCATTTAATAAGATATCCAATCAAAATGAAAGACAGGAAAAACAGAAGTTAATTAGGTAAACGTTCATTAAGCATCAAAAACTTCACTGGCTATCTTCTCGCAAACTCCAACCTGTCAAAGTGGTCAGCGACAATGCCAGAAACATACTGGCTATTCTGCATGGCTCACGTGATCAATTTGAAAAAATATGCTGGCTTGCAGAGGGTTCTGCCCATGTCCAGGAGACTGGCCTCACATTTCAGCCATTCTTATGTGGCAAATAAAGCCCTCTTGACTTGCAGCGACAGAAAGGCCTGCCATTACACAGCTTGATCCGCGATGTGCCAAGTCACTGAAATTCCACCATGCAGATGCTAAAGCGTCTCTACGACCAGTGCAAAGCAGTGAATGATTTTCTCATGGACCAGATCACTTCAGCAGGTAGCTTGTGTTGTTTCAAGGTCAGGCAGTAGAAGCTTATCAGAGACACCTATAGCATACTGAAACCCTTCAAAGAGGCCACTGGATTTGTCAATAAGAACAACTGTGTCATTAAGTATTTCATCCCACTGATATTAATCTTACAGCAGATGATCATGCAGATGCAACCAGGGATGACAGAAGAGGAGGAGCAGAAGGATGATAATGATGACACTGGCCAAGATGATCAATTATCACAGAGGGTGAGGAGCCAGAAATAATAGTGTACTTTGGTTTCGGGTTGAATGGTATATCATTCACATGAGCAGTCTGATGATTACTGGAAATCCATGCTTTTAGATCCTCGCTATCAAAGCAAATTAGAAGAATGTTTCCCTCTTGCTGAAAGGGAGGCCAAATTACTTTATTACCAGGAAACATTGTGTATGCAGCTTGCTGCAGCTTTCTGTGAGTTGTCTGCATGTCTGATGCCCCTCTCCACCTTCTGTAGAATCACGCACTTCCCGCAATCTCCACTACCACAAGCAGCAGAAGCCATAATGATAATAATTAAAGGTGAGTGAAGTTAGCCAACAAATTTGATTTGTTATCAATTAATTCATGAATTGATATAAGTCAGGTATACCCAGGCCACTCTGACTTAGGGTACAGCCAATATGGAGCAGCTATGCTGTAGGTGGGTTGCAGCCAAGCTGTGGTGAAGAAACGCTTGGCCAATTAGCCCGCAGCTGCCTTTCATTTAATAATGAAGACCACACTGTATAATCCTTCTTCATTGTGAATGGTTGCTTGGCACTTTTAAACAGGGACTGTTGTTGGTATGGGAATTGGCTGGTTAGGTGGGGGGGACAATATGCATATTATTGCTGTTCTTGCTTTCCATCTCCTGTAGGTTAATTGACAGTAAACACTGAATATAAATCAGATCTGGCATACCCACTTCTCCAACCCCAGCGCTCTCATGCCCTACAGATGAAAGCCCCCTGCCATCTGCTTTTCCTCCTTTTCCACATCATCTAATATCGATGAGCATATGTCATCAGAAACATCCAGCTCATCCACTCTCTGCATCTTGCTGACTTTTCTAGGACTTGGAGAGTTTGAAGTAATCTTTGAAAGAAGTAAAGCCAGCGAAAGATGAGGATGGTAAAGGGGTGCAGACTGGATGGTATTGGTTGGCACTCTGGCACTGGAATAATAAAGGCTTCCATCTTATTGGTATTGAATTACATTAACGGGCGATGTACGCATAAGTGAATGTAGAAATAAATAAATAGAACGGACGCAGCATAAGTCTCTCTGCACTCTCCCTCTCCAATATTCTTCTATTAATCATTTTCAGCAACACTGTCCCTAGCACACGAGCGCTTTCCTTGTCTCTCCCTGAGCTCAGCTCACAATGGCCGAAACCAAGCAGGATGAGGGTTTTATAGGACTGTGACATCACAGGGGATGGCTATTTGTGGATTAGCTGGCTGCATGGCATTGTGGGTGATTTCGCATTCCTGGCCTTCTTACTTTCACTTTGTAACACAGGCAGCTGTCATTTTAGGAAAAAACGATTCATTACCATGAAGTGCAAAGAAATTTGGATTTGTTGCAAATCAAAGTTTTTCTAAACTTCAGGACAAATTCCACTTAGAATGCTTTGCTCAACACTACTAATAATGTCTATAAAGCACTGCAGAATACATTTACTATATATAAGTTTGATTACCTGTGACCATCCATCTTCCATTTGATCACATTCCACAGGTTTTCAATATAATTCAGGTCTGGAGATGGGGCTGGCCATGACAGGATCTTGATCTTGTGGTCCTTCATTCACACCTTAATTGACCTGGCTTTATAACATGGGGCATTTCCCTGCAAAAAAAACAACAATCATCAGAGATGCGGAACATTGTCAGAGCAGAAAGAAACAAATTTTGTTCCATTTTCTTCCAACTTGGCTTGATTCATGTGTCTTTCACAAAGCCCAATTCCAGTCTTGCTAAAACACCCTCACATATTCACCAATCCTGCACCAAATTTCACTGTGAGTTCAAGAGACTGTGGCATGTAGGCCATGATGAGATGAGGATGAGATTGTTGATGCTCCAGTTGTCCCTGCTGACAAATTTTGTGGCCTTTTCAACGGCCTTAAGCACACAACAGGCACCACCACCTGACCCCAAAACAAACGTGCTCCCTGCTTATGCAGTCTGCTTGACAAAATCATTCACAGTTTTACGTACAGCCGGTACAGAAGTTCTAGTATGTGCAAAGTGGAATTCTATCAAGTTGTAACATTGTGGATTATGCGGTGTAATGGTAAACCATTCTGTCTCTGCAAGTCCAGGAGAGAGTTCCTTACCACATAAAAATGACTGAAATGTGAGGACAGTCTCCTGGACATTGCTAGCACCTTGCGCAATCACATGTGCCATACAGGGATCATGTGTAATTTCCCCCAGGTTCAGCACACTATGTTGCAGCCATTGTCAGTGACCACCTTTCCCAGTTGGAAATGTCAGGGAGACAGCCAGTAAACTGTTTGCTGCTTTTTGTACTTTAGCAAGTGATCGTCTGTGTGACTACTCTCGCCCAAGTGATCAACTTACCTTCACAGTGAGGGAGAGTGAGAGTGATGCTGTGCTCTGCTACTGTTTGGGGGAGGATATCCATGAAGGAGGAGCTGGGGGAGGAGAAAAAGTGCCTGGTGTAGGAGCCAGGCCAACACAAACGTGGATGTGTCAAAAGGACCTGGCTTTGTTGCTTAGGTGCTGCCTCGCTGCTGCCACACAAAAGAAAAATGACCCAGTGAGTCACAAAGACATGTTCTGTCCCTACCCATAACAGCTGCTCCAGGTGTCCACAGTGATGTGCACCTTACCACACAGAGATAATTGCAAGGAGCAGCCCTTGTTCTCCACCACTTGAGAGTACAAGGAAGGGATGTTATTTTTTTTTGGGAGAATAGTGCTGATTATATATCTCAGTGATAATGTGAAATACTAGGCTGAAATCCGAGTTGGTGCATCTCCAGACATTTCAAGTGTTGGTTTGGCAAGGGTAGTGAGAGGAAATAATTGCATAGTAGATTAACAACTTTTGTTTTACACATTTGCATATTTTAACTCCCAAAATACATTAGGGAGTTAGGCCGAAAACTGTTAGTAGTGCTAACACTGCACTATTGGCATAGTCAACTATCAGTAGCAATGTCTTAAGGCTCCTTTGTTTCTCCTTAGAAGTGGCAAGAAAAGTCATTCACACCCTACGGCAGATAGACAAGAGAGTCTCCCTGTTGATGACTTGTGTGAGAGCAGTTAGCGTTTGTACTGCACTAACACGGAGGAGGTTCAGGAGGACACTGCCGACCCCATGCTTAGCAGTGTTAGTAAAAGTGGCACCTGTAGCCACACTATTGGACGTGGAGGCAGCAACAATGACAGCTGTGGCAACTTCAGAGCAGGGGAGGGGACACATCGTCATCATCCCTTTCTGTTTCTCCTGCTCAGACTCCTCTTCTTTCTGCAGACTCCTCCTCTTCCTCCACTCCATCATCAGCCATCTATAACAGAATACATGGCCTGGAAGCAACTCTACATGCCCAGCAAGCCGCTGGCGCACAAGCTTAATTCACACTTTGGCGGTACAGTTGGTGCCCTATAATTAAGTAGAGTCACTGCCTTTAGGGAGCTCATGGCGTGTGCTCATCCTCGCTGGAAGATAACTAGCCACCATTATTTCTCTCAAAAAGCCATGTCTGGTACTCTCAAGTGGCGCAGAACATGGGCCACTCCCTGCAATTATGGCTGTGTAGCAAGGTTCATGCCATGGTGGACACCTGTAGCAGCTCTTATGGGCAGGGACAGTACATGTCTTTCACTGTCCACTGGGTCATTGTTTTTTTGTGGCTGTGGCGAGGCAGCACCCCAGCAACAATGCCAGGTCCTTTGACCACCCCAAGATTGTAAATGCCTAGCTCCCACACCAGGCACTTATCTGCCTCCTCCTCCATGGACACTCTCCAGTTTCCAACAATAGCAGGGCACAGCATCACTCCCGCTCCTTCTCCTTCCTGTGACATGTGTTGGACCTTATCGCCATGGTCGACAGTAACCACACAGGCGATCAGTTGCTAAAGTACATCAAGCAGCAAACATCCCACTGGCTTTCATCCCATCAACTCCAACTAGGCAAGGTAGTCAAATAACACATGCTGCATGCATGGCACACATCATCAACCTAGTCGTGAAAAGCATTTTAAATAAGTCCACTGTCTTGCACAAGGTACTGAAATTGTCCAGGAGACTGTCCTCACATTTCAGCCATTTTTATGTGGCGAAAAATGCTTTTCTGGACTTGCAGTTAATAATGGTCTGCCATTACACCGCTTAATTGTTTCAACTCACTGGAATTCAAAATTGCACATACAGTACTTATGAATGATTTTGTCATTCACCAGACAGCATCAGGGAGCATGTGTTGTTTTGAGGTCAGGCAATGGCAGCTCATCTAAGACGCCTGTTTGGTGCTGAATCTCTTCGAAGATGCAACAAGGTTTGTCAGCAGGGACAACTGCTGCATGAATTATCTCTGCCTCCTCATATTTATCTGACAGTCTTGCAGACGTTAGAAGAAGAACAGCCAATCTTGCTTATTGCACTGTTGCTGTTGAGGATCCCCAAGGAGAAACTGCCATGGAGGAGGAGGATGAGGAGCTACCACTGGAAGAAAAGGAATTGGAGGTACAGGAGCAAGAGGATAATGATGACAATGGCACTGGCTGGGACACCCAATCATCTCAGTGGGAAGTGGGGCCTGAAAAAACTGACTGCTCAGACACGCTGGCCAGAATGCTGAGCTGCGACAGGTGTATCATTGACATCACACAGTCTGATGATTACTAGATAGCCATGCTTTTAGACCCTCACTATCAAAGCAAAAGGGGGCAATGTTTTTCTCCTGCAGAAAGGGTGGACAAATTACATTATGATCAGGGAATACTGAAAGGGAGGTCCCTCTCTTCCCCCTGCAGAGCCAACCCTCCTCCTGCCACCATACGAAGTAGCAGCAGCCATTCCAGTCTTCTCAAAATGATTGAGTCTGCCCTCTCCAGACTGAGGCCAATAAGCAAGACGAAACCTCCCACCTCAACGCTCAGGTTCAGACATACCTACACTCTGGCCAGTTCCTGACCCCCATAGATTTCTGGGCAGGCAGACTGGAACAGTGGCCCAAACTGGCACAGCATGTTCTTTTTCTTGCCCAGCCGCAAATGTCATCTTGGAGAAGGTTTTCAGCACTGCAGAGGGACAAAGTTGTCCTCTGCCAGTGTCCAAAACATCACTTTTGTCAAAATGAACCAAGCCTTGATTTTGGGAGGATTTTCACACTCCTCTGGCTGAGGCCAATGAATAGATCTAGCCTTGCTTACGGTGCCCCATCTTGTCACTTTTGCAGTCTTCCTACATGTTGTGCTGCCTACCATCATGTTGCCTACCTACCAGCATGCTCCAGAAGGCTGCTGCTGCTGCCTTCATTATGCCTACCATTATGTTATGTACGGCTATTGCTGCTTCTGCCTCCATCATGCCACTGCTACCATCATGCCTACCATCATGTTATGTATGGCTGCTGCTGCCTCAATCATGTCACTGCCACCTACCACTACTGCCTAACTACCATCATGTTCCGTAACATTGCTGCTGCCTCTATTATGCTTCTACCTGCCTGCCAAAATGTATCATATGGCTTCTGCTGCCACCGCCGCCTCAGCTGTCGCTCCACACTGCTAATACCCTAATGCCACCACTATTAACACATCTGCCATTACTATAACTACCCGACTACTACCTCTATTACTATCCATAGAAAGTCTACCTATTGCCTTGTATGTTCCATGCTATACTACTTCCGGTACCATTGTGGCCACTTGCCTTTTATTACCCTCTATTTCCTAATCCATGCTGCACTGCTGCTCCCAATTAAGAATGAGATTTTTTTCTAGGTTCATTCACAACAAATCACTTTTTTTTCCTAAAATGTACACTTGTGCGTATCATATGGGCAGGCATTCTGACCCTGTCAAGGCATAATTTTTAGAAACTTGGTTCTTCAACAAGCCACTTTTTAAAAAACATTGTTTATCCCATAACACCATGTATGTTTAAAAACCATCTGACCCTGATAAGGGACAATTTTGGACACTGATAGGTCCATCTCATCAGGGTTTGACATTGAACAAAATTGCTATGCCTGACTGAATAACGTAAGTCGAGTCTGTGCTATTTTGCTTCACACATTGGCACCCAGTCTTTTTTCCACAATAGTGGTGTGGATGCAAAATAGAAGCAGCCATTTTATGGTGGAAATTGTTTGTGTCCATTTTAGGAGTATCTATATTGATCACTTTACCTACCCAGAAGTGTGAATTATAATTAGTGACCTACTGGGGATTACTGCATAAAACCACCATGGGCAACCAGCTCCATTTATTCTCTGCCTAATAGCACCTCTGACGTTGGGGGGGGGGGGCTTCTTCTCTTAATAATAAGTACCAGTTTTAATGAGTACCAGTAAAATATTTGTTATTTTTAGAGATGAGCGAGTAGTGTTCGATCGAGCAGGTATTCGATCGAATACTACGATATTCGGCGTGCTCGATTTCTTTCGACTATAACGGCGATGGCGCACTTACAATTTGTTTCCCCTCCCACCTTCCCTGGCGCTCTTTTTCCACCAATCACCATGCAGGGGGGGTATGACAGGCACGCTGAGCACGCTGGCATCGCGAAAACGGCGTCTACATGCATTGGCTGGAAAAACCATGTGACCTCGAATATTAAAAACTCAGCTCTTCCTGCTCGTTCGCATATGCTGCGTGAACTTAGTCAGGGACAGAGGCTGGAGAAGGGAGAGACAGGTTTTAGCTGTTGGACAGGCAGGAGCGTGATTAAAAGCCCTTATCAGGGCTACTATAGTGCAGTACAGTGATAGCTTTACTACAAGATACACTTTACAGAGAACGGCTGCCGTATTCAGGGATAGCTGCTGGAGTAGGGACAGAGAGAGGCATTAGTGGTGTATTAGGTGCTCTGCTACATACCAAACTATATTTGGCACTACTGCTGTGTACCTTGAAATATACAATATATAGGCCTTTCAATTGGCAACTGTACTGTGCGTTCTCTTGCAAAGTAATTTCTCATACCTGGTGTTCATACACACCGTCTGATCACTTAGTACACGGCTGTTTACCTTGAAATATACAATATATAGGCCTTACAATTGCCAACTGTACTGTGCGTTCTCTTGCAAAGTAATTTCTCAAACCTGGTGTTCATACACACCGTCTGATCACTTAGTACACGGCTGTGTACCTTGAAATATACAATATATAGGCCTTTCAATTGGCAACTGTACTGTGCGTTCTCTTGCAAAGTAATTTCTCATACCTGGTGTTCATACACACCGTCTGATCACTTAGTACACGGCTGTGTACCTTGAAATATACAATATATAGGCCTTACAATTGCCAACTGTACTGTGCGTTCTCTTGCAAAGTAATTTCTCATACCTGGTGTTCATACACACCGTCTGATCACTTAGTACACGGCTGTGTACCTTGAAATATACAATATATAGGCCTTACAATTGCCAACTGTACTGTGCGTTCTCTTGCAAAGTAATTTCTCATACCTGGTGTTCATACACACCGTCTGATCACTTAGTACACAGCTGTGTACCTTGAAATATACAATATATAGGCCTTATAATTGCCAACTGTACTGTGCGTTCTCTTGCAAAGTAATTTCTCATAACTGGTGTTCATACACACCGTCTGATCACTTAGTACACGGCTGTGTACCTTGAAATATACAATATATAGGCCTTACAATTGCCAACTGTACTGTGCGTTCTCTTGCAAAGTAATTTCTCATACCTGGTGTTCATACACACCGTCTGATCACTTAGTACACGGCTGTGTACCTTGAAATATACAATATATAGGCCTTACAATTGCCAACTGTACTGTGCGTTCTCTTGCAAAGTAATTTCTCATACCTGGTGTTCATACACACCGTCTGATCACTTAGTACACGGCTGTGTACCTTGAAATATACAATATATAGGCCTTACAATTGCCAACTGTACTGTGCGTTCTCTTGCAAAGTAATTTCTCATACCTGGTGTTCATACACACCGTCTGATCACTTAGTACACGGCTGTGTACCTTGAAATATACAATATATAGGCCTTATAATTGCCAACTGTACTGTGCGTTCTCTTGCAAAGTAATTTCTCATACCTGGTGTTCATACACACCGTCTGATCACTTAGTACACGGCTGTGTACCTTGAAATATACAATATATAGGCCTTACAATTGGCAACTGTACTGTGCGTTCTCCTGAAAATAATTTCTCAAACCTGGTGTTCATACACACCGTCTGATCACTTAGTACACGGCTGTGTACCTTGAAATATACAATATATAGGCCTTACAATTGCCAACTGTACTGTGCGTTCTCTTGCAAAGTAATTTCTCATACCTGGTGTTCATACACACCGTCTGATCACTTAGTACACGGCTGTGTACCTTGAAATATACAATATATAGGCCTTTCAATTGGCAACTGTACTGTGCGTTCTCTTGCAAAGTAATTTCTCATACCTGGTGTTCATACACACCGTCTGATCACTTAGTACACGGCTGTGTACCTTGAAATATACAATATATAGGCCTTATAATTGCCAACTGTACTGTGCGTTCTCTTGCAAAGTAATTTCTCATACCTGGTGTTCATACACACCGTCTGATCACTTAGTACACGGCTGTGTACCTTGAAATATACAATATATAGGCCTTTCAATTGGCAACTGTACTGTGCGTTCTCTTGAAAAATAATTTCTCAAACCTGGTGTTCATACACACCGTCTGATCACTTAGTACACGGCTGTGTACCTTGAAATATACAATATATAGGCCTTACAATTGCCAACTGTACTGTGCGTTCTCTTGCAAAGTAATTTCTCATACCTGGTGTTCATACACACCGTCTGATCACTTAGTACACGGCTGTGTACCTTGAAATATACAATATATAGGCCTTACAATTGCCAACTGTACTGTGCGTTCTCTTGCAAAGTAATTTCTCATACCTGGTGTTCATACACACCGTCTGATCACTTAGTACACGGCTGTGTACCTTGAAATATACAATATATAGGCCTTACAATTGCCAACTGTACTGTGCGTTCTCTTGCAAAGTAATTTCTCATACCTGGTGTTCATACACACCGTCTGATCACTTAGTACACGGCTGTATACCTTGAAATATACAATATATAGGCCTTATAATTGCCAACTGTACTGTGCGTTCTCTTGCAAAGTAATTTCTCAAACCTGGTGTTCATACACACCGTCTGATCACTTAGTACACGGCTGTGTACCTTGAAATATACAATATATAGGCCTTTCAATTGGCAACTGTACTGTGCGTTCTCTTGCAAAGTAATTTCACGGCTGTGAAGGCAAAATATTGTAACCAAAAAAAAATAAAATGCGGCGGGGGGCTAGCGGAATAGGACGTGGACGAGGACGGGGGCGCAGAAATGCTGTTGGGGGCCTTGTTGAAGCCAGTGGGGATACAATGCGTGCTGGTGAGGGTCAGCCAGGATCCCGCTCATCCAGAATCCCTGCCTTTATGGGACAGTTAATCAGGGGGCGGGTTACACCGCTGTTGAGGCCTGAGCAGGTTGAACAGGTGGTGCAATGGATAGCCGATAGCGCTTCCACACAGTTGTCCACCAGCCAGTCATCCACACAGTCTCACTCTGACCCTCCTTCCTCCACACCTGGCCAACAGAGTCATCCCACCATTGACCCCTCCCAGGAGCTCTTTTTGGGTCCATTTTCAGATGTGCCGGAAGAATCCCAGGAGCTAGCAGAGGAATTTGTTTGTAGTGATGCCCAAACACTTGAGTTTTCGCCATCTCCTGCTGATGTGGACCCTGAGCCAGCATCTGTTATCATGAGCGATGATGATGATGAGACGCAGTTGCCATCAAGAGAGGCTGTTGGAATGTCCAGTGGGCAGGAGGAGGAGCAGAGTGAGGAAGTTGAGGTGGTGGATGACGAAATGACTGACCCCACTTGGCCAGGGGTGATGTCCAGCGAGGAAAGTAGTGGAGAGGTGGTGGTCTGCGCAGCACCGAAAAAGGCAGCAAGAGGCAGAGGGATGTCCAGAGGCAGAGGGATGTCCACAGGCAGAGGGATGTCCAGAGGCAGAGGACAGTCCAGACAGAGAAGTGAGGCCACAGCCAGCAGGGCCGAAGCTGTTCCCGGCAGCGGGCAGTCGCGCGAAGCTCCCCCATCGAGGCCTCGTACTTCTGTGGTGTGGAGATTTTTTAATGTTTGTGCGGATGACAAACTGAGCACGGTTTGCACACTCTGCCACTCAAAACTGAGTAGGGGCTCTGAGAAGAGCAATATGACCACCTCAGGCATGCGGCGTCACTTGGAAGTGAAGCACTGGGCTGAGTGGGAGAGAGCAAACGCAATACAACCTGCGCCCGGTCTTGCTGCCACTGCCTCTTCCCCTGTGTTGTGTGCTGCCACTGCGGTCCAGACCTCCAGCCAAGACACCTCCACATCTGCCTCTGCCTCGGCTACTTTGGGGCCTTCTCCTTCAGCCTCCCCTTCCCCTGCCTCTTCGCCTGCACCTTCACACTCCTCGTCCCAACAACTGTCCATCTCGCAGGCGTTCGACCGCAGGCGGAAGTACGCCTCGAGTCACCCCCAAGCCCAAGCCTTAAACTGCCACATCTCCAAACTGCTGGCCCTGGAGATGTTGCCGTTTAGGCTTGTGGAGACGCAGGCCTTCCGCGACCTGATGGCGGCTGCCGCACCTCGCTATTCCGTCCCCAGCCGCCACTACTTTTCCCGGAGTGCCGTCCCCGCCCTGCACCAGCACGTGTCGCGTAACATCAGGCGGGCCCTGAGGTACGCAGTCAGCGCAAAGGTCCACTTGACCACCGACTCGTGGACAAGCGCTTGCGGCCAGGGACGATACATCTCTTTGACGGCACACTGGGTGAATGTAGTGGAAGCGGGGACGGGGTCGCAAACAGAGACGGCCTACCTACCACCCCCGCCCAAGATTGCCAGCATGGGTTCTGATAAACCCCTCCTCCTCCTCCTCCTCCTCCTCCTCTGCCTTAACATCGCCCTCAGCCGCTAGCTGGAAGCGTTGCAGCACTGGCGCGGGGAGACGTCAGCAGGCGGTGCTTAAGCTCATCAGCTTGGGCGACAGGAAGCACAGCGCCCCAGAGGTGAGGGACGCCATATTGCAGCAGACGGAGATGTGGCTGTCGCCGCTGCAGCTAGGACCAGGCATGGTCGTGTGCGATAACGGCCGTAACCTGGTGGCGGCTCTGGAGCTTGCCGAACTCAATCACGTACCATGCCTGGCCCACGTTTTTAATCTGGTAGTCCAAAAATTTCTAAAGACTTACCCCAACCTGGCAGAGCTACTGGTGAAAGTGCGGCGCTTGTGCGCTCACTTTCGGAAGTCAACTGTAGCTGCTGCTAGCTTAAAAAAACTCCAGCAACGCCTCCATTTGCCTGAACATCGGCTGTTGTGCGACCTGCCGACTCGCTGGAATTCCACCTATTCCATGTTGGCCACGGTGTGTGAGCAGCAGAGAGCATTGATGGAGTACCAGATTATGAATCCACGCGTGCCTCCAACTCAGCTCCCTCAGTTTGCCAACCACGAGTGGCCATGGATGGCAGACATATGCGATGTACTGCGTATCTTTGAGGAGTCCACCAAGAAGGTCAGCAGCGAGGACGCTATAGTGAGCGTAACCATCCCGCTCCTATGCGTCCTTAAAGAATCCCTCATCGCAATAAGGGAGAACGCATTGCACGCAGAGGAGACGGGGGTAGGAGGAGACGCAACGGAGCTACACAGTCAGACCACACTTTTGTCTGCTTCACGGTGGCAGTTGCAGGAGGATGAGGATGAGGAGGAGGATGACGACGTGGAGGTGGCTGTGGAAGAGGAGGAGGATGCTGGCGGCGAGGGTAGCAGTCAGGCTGTGTGCGTCCCATTGGTTCAGCGCGGATGGGGCGGAGAGGAGGCGGAAGAGGAAGAGGAGGAAATGGCAAGTGATCCTTCTGGTGGGGGCAGTGAGGTCATGCCTATTCAGAGTCTGGCACACATGGCTGACTTCATGCTGGGCTGCTTTTCCCGGGACACACGTGTTGTCCGGATAGTGGAGAACAAACTGTACTGGGTCTTCGCACTCCTGGACCCCCGGTATAAAGATAACGTCTCCTCTTTTATTCCGGTTGAGGAGAGGACGAATCGATTGCTGGAATACCAGAGGGAACTCGTGCAGAACATGATGGAGATTTTCCCACCCACCATTGCTGGCGGCAGAGAGGAGAGGGTCTCCCAGAGTCCCACAACATCAATCAGGCCCACAGCCACCAGGGGAACACTCTCCAAGGTGTGGGACACGTTCATGGCACCCCCTCGTGCAACTTCCATCACTGCGGGGCCCGCTATCAGCAGGAGGGACAAGTATCGGCGGATGTTGCGGGAGTACCTGGCAGACCGTAACCCTGTCCTCCCTGATCCCTCGGCGTCCTACACTTACTGGGTCTCCAAGTTGGACACGTGGCTGGAACTGTCCCTGTACGCCTTGGAGGTGCTTGCCTGCCCTGCCGCCAGCGTGCTATCAGAAAGGGTGTTCAGCGCAGCCGGGGGCATTATAACCGATAAGCGCAGCCGCCTGTCAACCGACAGTGCCGACAGGCTGACGCTAATCAAAATGAACAGCAAGTGGATTGACCCGGACTTTGCTTCTCCAACAGTGGAAAGCAGCCAAAAGTGAAGTGCCATCTGTATGAAGTGCCATTTCCTCCTCCACCTCCTCCTCCTCCTCCTTAACCGCCGTAGAATTGCTCCGTAAATAAGAAAAATTTATATATTTATGGCTCACCTCTTGGGCCTCCACAAAATGTTTAAGAGGTGTCACCTCTTGGGCCTCCACATAATTTTTAAGAGGTCTCACCTCTTGGGCCTCCACAAAATGTTTAAGAGGTGTCACCTCTTGGGCCTCCACAAAATTTTTAAGAGGTCTCACCTCTTGGGCCTCCACAAAATGTTTAATAGGTCTCACCTCTTGGGCCTCCACAAAATGTTTAACAGGTCTCACCTCTTGGGCCTCCACAAAATGTTTAACAGGTCTCACCTCTTGGGCCTCCACATAATTTTTAACACGTCTCACCTCTTGGGCCTCCACATAATTTTTAACACGTCTCACCTCTTGGGCCTCCACATAATTTTTAACACGTCTCACCTCTTGGGCCTCCACAAAATGTTTAACAGGTCTCACCTCTTGGGCCTGCACAAAATGTTTAAGAGGTCTCACCTCTTGGGCCTCCACATAATTTTAAGAGGTCTCACCTCTTGGGCCTGCACAAAATGTTTAAGAGGTTCCCTTGGCCCCACCTCTTGGGCCTCCACATAATTTTTAACAGGTCTCACCTCTTGGGCCTCCACATAATTTTAACAGGTCTCACCTCTTGGGCCTCCACATAATTTTTAATACGTCTCACCTCTTGGGCCTCCACATAATTTTTAATACGTCTCACCTCTTGGGCCTCCACATAATTTTTAATACGTCTCACCTCTTGGGCCTCCACATAATGTTTAATACGTCTCACCTCTTGGGCCTCCACAAAATTTTTAAGAGGTCTCACCTCTTGGGCCTCCACATAATTTTTAAGAGGTCTCACCTCTTGGGCCTCCTCATAATGTTTAACAGGTCTCACCTCTTGGGCCTCCACAAAATGTTTAACAGGTCTCACCTCTTGGGCCTCCACATAATGTTTAACAGGTCTCACCTCTTGGGCCTCCACATAATTTTTAACAGGTCTCACCTCTTGGGCCTCCATTTACAGTCCCTTGGCCCAATATTTTAACACGTCTCACCTCTTGGGCCTCCACATAATTTTTAACACGTCTCACCTCTTGGGCCTCCACATAATTTTTAAGAGGTCTCACCTCTTGGGCCTGCACAAAATGTTTAAGAGGTCTCACCTCTTGGGCCTCCACATAATTTTTAAGAGGTCTCACCTCTTGGGCCTGCACAAAATGTTTAAGAGGTCTCACCTCTTGGGCCTCCACATAATTTTTAAGAGGTCTCACCTCTTGGGCCTCCACATAATTTTAACAGGTCTCACCTCTTGGGCCTCCACATAATTTTTAACACGTCTCACCTCTTGGGCCTCCACATAATTTTTAACACGTCTCACCTCTTGGGCCTCCACATAATTTTTAACACGTCTCACCTCTTGGGCCTCCACATAATTTTTAATACGTCTCACCTCTTGGGCCTCCACAAAATGTTTAAGAGGTCTCACCTCTTGGGCCTCCACATAATTTTTAAGAGGTCTCACCTCTTGGGCCTCCACATAATTTTTAAGAGGTCTCACCTCTTGGGCCTCCACAAAATGTTTAACAGGTCTCACCTCTTGGGCCTCCACAAAATGTTTAACAGGTCTCACCTCTTGGGCCTCCACATAATTTTTAACAGGTCTCACCTCTTGGGCCTCCACATAATTTTTAACAGGTCTCACCTCTTGGGCCTCCACATAATTTTTAAGAGGTCTCACCTCTTGGGCCTCCACATAATTTTTAAGAGGTCTCACCTCTTGGGCCTCCACAAAATGTTTAACAGGTCTCACCTCTTGGGCCTCCACAAAATGTTTAACAGGTCTCACCTCTTGGGCCTCCACATAATTTTTAACAGGTCTCACCTCTTGGGCCTCCACATAATTTTTAACAGGTCTCACCTCTTGGGCCTCCACATAATTTTTAACACGTTTTACCTCTTGGGCCTCCACATAATTTTAACACGTCCCTTTGGGCCTCCACATAATTTTTAAGGTCTCACCTCTTGGGCCTGCACAAAATGTTTAAGAGGTCTCACCTCTTGGGCCTCCACATAATTTTTAAGAGGTCTCACCTCTTGGGCCTCCACATAATTTTTAACAGGTCTCACCTCTTGGGCCTCCACATAATTTTTAACACGTCTCACCTCTTGGGCCTCCACATAATTTTTAATACGTCTCACCTCTTGGGCCTCCACAAAATGTTTAAGAGGTCTCACCTCTTGGGCCTCCACATAATTTTTAAGAGGTCTCACCTCTTGGGCCTCCACATAATTTTTAAGAGGTCTCACCTCTTTAGCCTCCACACAATTTTTAAGACGTCTCCCCTCTTGGGCCTCCACAAAATTTTTAACAGGTCTCACCTCTTGGGCCTCCACAAAATTTTTATCAAGGTCTCACCTCTTGGGCCTCCACAAATTTTTATCAAGGTCTCACCTCTTGGGCCTCCACAAAATTTTTAACAGGTCTCACCTCTTGGGCCTCCACATAATTTTATCAAGGTCTCACCTCTTGGGCCTCCACAAAATTTTATCAAGGTCTCACCTCTTGGGCCTCCACAAAATTTTTAAGAGGTCTCACCTCTTGGGCCTCCACAAAATGTTTAAGAGGTCTCACCTCTTGGGCCTCCACAAAATTTTATCAAGGTCTCACCTCTTGGGCCTCCACAAAATTTTATCAAGGTCTCACCTCTTGGGCCTCCACAAAATTTTTAACAGGTCTCACCTCTTGGGCCTCCACAAAATTTTATCAAGGTCTCACCTCTTGGGCCTCCACAAATTTTTATCAAGGTCTCACCTCTTGGGCCTCCACAAAATTTTTAACAGGTCTCACCTCTTGGGCCTCCACATAATTTTATCAAGGTCTCACCTCTTGGGCCTCCACAAAATTTTTAACAGGTCTCACCTCTTGGGCCTCCACAAAATTTTATCAAGGTCTCACCTCTTGGGCCTCCACAAAATTTTTAACAGGTCTCACCTCTTGGGCCTCCACAAAATTTTATCAAGGTCTCACCTCTTGGGCCTAAACAAAATTTTTAACAGGTCTCACCTCTTGGGCCTCCACAAAATTTTCCATGAGCCTCTGGCCAGCCCACGGCCTCTTCCTGCCTTTTGCGGTCCTACGCATCCCTCAACATCCCCACTGCTTTACCTGCTAGACATGACACTGGGCCAGGTCGGGTCACTGACATCTCAAGCGCCAACAATTTGGGCATTTTAAGGCTTCTGCATGTGTTTGAGTTGTTTTTACATTTTAAAGAAGACATGTCTGACCACATCTCACACACACACACACAATGACAATTAGGGGTGGGGTCTATTTGCTTTCCCCTTTGCCTATGCCATCTGTGGTTGTCATAGGCAACGTGATTTTAAGGGGTGCAGAATTTCATCTTCTTTTTTGTCTAGTTTGGCTTGGGGTCCCTGGCAATGTAGAGGAAAGAAGGTTTCCTTGTATGGTCTCACTTTACAGAGAGGTTATATTGTCTTTGGAGTGTATTGTTGAGAGGCTGTGATAGTTGCGTAATAGTGCGACTTGGGCGCGTTATATGCACCCAGACATGCTTCCCCTGCTGTCCCAGTTGCATTCCATAAGTGTTGGCATCCTTTTCTGAGGATTCAGGGTGGACTTGGTGACCTCCAAGTGGTCGAATTGAGATTTCCAAGTGGCGAGCATTTTTTTCCCATAGACTATAATGGGATTCGATAGTCGGTCGAATAGTCGAATTTCGCGGTCCATTCGAATCGAATTTCGAACTTTCGAATATTTCACTACTCGCTCATCTCTAGTTATTTTGTATTTTAAATATTTCTTCAGGCAGTAAGTATTCTCCTAAAACTAAAGTCTAGACTAGCTACTCCAGTTTTCCAACTACAACATCTTACTGGAGTGAGATTGCGGCTTTTTTGTGACTTTTAAAAAAGTCTCAGTGATAAATCTGCAGTGAAACTCATTAACATAGCTAACCACAGCCTGGAGTGAGTGGTGTGAAACTACAAAAAAAGTATTTAGCGGGACTTCAAAAATTGAAAAAGCCATATTTTGCAATAATTTTTGAAGCCAGAATTCTGAAGTGAAGGTGTGATAAATCAGGGCCAATGTCTTTTTTTCCAGTTGTTAAAAATTGTTATTTTCAAGACAAAAATATGTGAACTAGTCAGATTATGGACAAGCCATAGCTACAATCATAATAGTGTGTTTCTATGGAAACAAGACATGACATGGCTTTACCCATTCATGTCTCAAGAGCATCGTGTCAGGTAAGACATTTTGGTTGGTTATTGATTGACTCAGTGGCAAACGTGTTATTCCTAGAACAAATAGTACATGTTTTTCAGAAATGAGTCAACCATAGGATGATCTTCTTTCATAGCTTGTTATTTTATCAGACTAGAGCTGGTTAGAAATTCCAGTAGGAAAACTGAAGGTGTTTTGCCATTACCCATATATAGTAGCTACTGTATAGAATATGTCAAGTGCTCAGGGGCAATATTTTGATTAGGGATGAGCGAACTTTTGAAAAGTTCGGTTCGCTTCGGCGAACTTTCTTGAAGTTCGGATTCGTACGAACCGAACCTAAAACGAACCATGCTATAACGGCTGAATAATTGCTGCTACAATAATGGGAGTCTGAAAGGGTATAGTTTTGTTTACTTGCAGTTGCTATTACAATGAAAAAAGTGGAAAAAATCCAAGTGACTTCAACAACGGCGACGCAAAATATACGCATATTTGAGTATTTACACTAATGCGTACGCTAATGCGAACATTCCCGCACAAATAACGAACATACAGTGTAGCGTTGTCAAAGGTACGCTACTTAACTGAATATGTACGCATTAGCGTACTCATACACTGCGTCTGCGAACATTCCTACTCAAGTAACGAATATACAGTGTAGAGTTGTCAAAGGTACGCTACTTAACTGAATATGTACGCATTAGCGTACGCATACACTGCGTCTGCGAACATTCCTACTCAAGTAACGAACATACAGTCTAGCGTTGTCAAAGGTACGCTACTTAACTGAATATGTACGCATTAACGTACGCATACACTGCCTCTGCGAACATTCCTACTCAAGTAACGAACATACAGTCTAGCGTTGTCAAAGGTACGCTACTTAACTGAATATGTACGCATTAGCGTATGCATACACTGCGTCTGCGAACATTCCTACTCAAGTACCGAACATACAGTCTAGCGTTGTCAAAGGTACGCTACTTAACTGAATATGTACGCTTTAGCGTACTCATACACTGCGTCTGCGAACATTCCTACTCAAGTAACGAACATACAGTGTAGCGTTGTCAAAGGTACGCTACTTAACTGAATATGTACGCATTAACGTACGCATACACTGCGTCTGCGAACATTCCTACTCAAGTAACGAACATACAGTCTAGCGTTGTTAAAAGTACGCTACTTAACGGAATACGTACGCATTAGCGTACATTCTCAATAAATATGCGTATATTTTGTGTCGCCGTTATTTTAACCAGATTAAACTTAAAAACTTAACCTAGTTAAGTTTTTATTGTGATGGTATAGACAGATTACAGCTATTGTTAGGCCTCTACCTGCCCTCCATGCAATACTGATAGTGTGCAGTCCAGGAATGGGTTAAAATGCAACACACAAGATAAAAAAACATTATACTAGTGTAACAGATTAAAAAGTTTCCACTGTTAAACCAGCAAGAGTGAAAAAAATGCTAAACTGTGTACTGACAGTGTGCCATTTTTAAAATCGATTTACATGCATTTTGGGCTAACATTTCATAGGTTTTTAATAAAAATACTACACTGTTTGCCTTCTGCAATTTCTGTGTTTCACCATATTTTGCAGCTGCAGAGTGCTATGCGATAAATCTGCAGTGTCCCACTTACAGCGTGAAACTGGGAACTACAAAATTGAATTTATATGCCATGTCATTGTTATTGTTAATGTGTCTTTAATCCTTTCTACCCCGTAGGGTTTTTTTTTTCGTTTTCGTTTTGCGCTCCCTGCCTTCATACAGCCATAACTTTTTTTATTTTTCTGTTCACATAGCTGTATGAGGGCTTGTTTTTTGCAGAACAAGTTGTACTTTCCAATGCCACCATTTACTATTGCATATGATGTAGTGGCAAGCAGGAAAAAAATTCCAAATTGGGTGAAATTGCAAAAAAAACGCAATTCCGCCACAGTTTTACAGGTTTTTTATTTACGGCGTTCGATGTTCATTAAAACTGACCAGTTACTTTCATTCTACTGGTCAGTACGAATCCAGTGATACTTAATTTGTATAGTTTTTCTTGCGTTTTGAGAGTGATAAAATAATTATAAAGTTGGGGGAAAAAAATTTTTTTTTTGTCATATCTTGACCCCTATAACTTTTTGGTATTTATGTGTATGGAGCTGTATGGGGGCTCATTTTTTGCGGGGCAATCTGAACTTTTTATTGATACCATTCTGGGGTGTGTATGACTTTTTGATCGCTTTTTATTTATTTTTTTTAGACAAAAAATGGTGAATCGGCCATTTTGACACTTTTTTCCGTTTCGCTGTTTTCCGTATGGGAAATAAATTTTTATATTTTTATAATATGGGCATTGGAGTCTATGAGGATTTCAGTGCTTTCCTACGGAGCCCTATTACACAGAAGAGCTCCATAGGAAAGCCTATGCATCAGCCTCCTGTCATTCACTATGACAGGGGCTGCTACAGGCACGCTCCGGCTCCTCCGATTGGCACATTGCTGCCTTCGGGTGCCGTTGTCAGGATTGGCCGCGGCATCCGAAGGGTTAAATGTCCTCGATCGTCATTACTGCCGATCATGGACATGAGCCGTGGGTGTCTGCTACAGGAAACAGAAGTTCACCCGTGGCCATGACGCCTACTCTCCTCAGGAGCGGGTGCCATCTTTAAAGACCCGACAGCACCGTACTAGTACGGCGCTGGTCGGGAAGGGGTTAAGTGCTGTAAGAACCTCCACAGGCTGGTAAACTGTTATTTTCTGCTCACACCATTAGGTGGTGCTATTGCCTAATCTATATATACAGGTTAGAACCAGTTCAGTCTGTAGAGGAGGAGTAGGAGGAAAGGAGGAGAACAACATGTGAATGTCTGCAGGTGCCCCTGAGCACCTCTGCTTTAAAAATAATCTTATAATTAAGCAACCAGAGCTAAAGAAACTGGACAAGCATTTTTCTGTAGCAACCTGTTCAAAGAATGGAGCAGAAGACTGATGCCTGCCATTAGGGAGACCACCCTGTTGGTTGCCAGAGTTCAAGCTTGAATCAGAATCCTGAAGTGAGGTTCACTCCAGAGTAAGAAGGCTCAGAAAGCAAGAATTCACCTAGCTACCAGATTTATTATATTAAGAAAGCAAGCATTGTCCCCACCAAGCTGTGGAGGAATCTTACAGCAACCGTACCTTAAGAGTGAATGTAAAAAGGAAAGGATTTTTTGTATTGAAATATCATTCACCTCAAGACAACTTTATTCCAAGTAAAAGTTTATTTGTTTTGCACAAGTTTGACTCCTTGTCTCTTCTGCCATCCTTCTCTGCACCACAAGGTGCTGGCATCACGACAGACAGTGACCCTGCCACCCGACACCCTAATCATCTGTCGTCAATGGCACCTCGAACCACCATCTGGAAGAGCCCCTGTACCAACCAGAGAGTGCCCCGAAGGAACTGGTGTCTCCTTCCTTAACCTTGCACATATGCCCAGGGAGCAACAGCTGCAAATTGTGAGTACTATTGCACTCATCAGCTCACCACCACTGTGACTACACACTCACATAGGTACCCCTGTGGTTTGGTTGTTGCAAATCTGTCAAAGTGGCTCTGAAATTGCCCATAGACTTTAATGCCTTTGACTTTGATATAATGGATGGGCACAACAAAGTTAATTGATATTAAATGTTTAGAATTACAGTAGTTGTGTGTTCAATGCTTAGATCAACATACCCTTAGTTTTAACCCCTTAAGGACCCAGCCATTTTTCACCTTAAGGACCAGGCCATTTTTAGCAAATCTGACATGTCTCACTTTATGTGGTGATAACTTTAGAACGCTTTTACTTATCCAGGCCATTCTGAGATTGTTTTCTCGTCACATATTGTACTTCATGACAGTGGTAAATTTGAGTCAAAATATTTCATTCTTATTTATAAAAAAATACCAAATTTACCAAAAATTTAGAAAAATTTCCAAATTTCCAAATGTCAATTTCTCTACTTTTAAAATACATAGTAATGCCTCCAAAAATAGTTGTGACTTTACATTCCCCATGTGTCTACTTCAGGTTTGGATCACTTTGAAAATTACATTTTATTTTTTTGGGACGTTAGAAGGCTTAGAAATTTAGAAGCAAATCTTGAAATTTTTCACAAAATTTCCAAAACCCACTTTTTAAGTTCCAGTTCAGGTTTGAAGTCACTTTGTGAGGCTTCCATCATAGAAACCACCCAAAAATAACCCCATTTTAGAAACTACACCCCTCAAGGTATTCAAAACTGATTTTACAAACGTTTTTAACCCTTTAGGTGTTTCACAAGAATTAAAGGAAAATGTAGCCAAAATTTCCGAATTTCACTTTTTTGACAGATTTTCCATATGAATCATTTTATTCTGAGAATAAAGCAAGAGTTAACTGCCAAACAAAACTCAGTAATTATTACCTTGATTCTGTAGTTTACAGAAATGCCCCATTTGTCATAGTAAACTGCTGTACAGGCACACGGCAGGGCGCAGAAGGAAAGGAACGCCAGGGCAGATTTCACTGAAAAAAGTTTAAGTTGCCATGTCACATTTGATGCACCCCTAGAGTAGGAAACTCCAAAAAACTGACCCCATTTTGGAAACTACGGGATAAGTTGGCAGTTTTGTTAGTGCTATTTTAGGGTACATATGATTTTTGGTATCTCTATATTACACTTTTTGTGAGGCACGGTAACAAAAACTAGCAGTTTTGGCATAGTTTTTATTTTTTGTTATTTACAACATTCATCTGACAGGTTAGATCGTGTTATATTTTTATAGAGCAGGTCGTTACGGACGCGGCAATATCTAATATGTATACTTTTTTTATTTATTTAAGTTTTACACAGCACAAAAAAGCACAAAAAAAAAAATCACATTTTAGTGTCTCCATAGTCAGAGAGCTGTAGTTTTTTTATTTTTTGGGCGATTGTCTCAGGTAGGGGCTAATTTTTTGCGGGATGAGATGACGATTAGATTGGTACTATTTTTGGGGGCATACGCTTTTTTGATTGCTTGGTATTACATTTTTTATGATGAAATGTGACAAAAAATGGCTTTTTTTAGACAGTTTTTATTTTTTATTTTTTACAGTGTTCACCTGAGGGGAGAGATCATGCTATATTTTTGTAGAGCAGGTTGTTACGGACGTGGCGATACCTAACATGTATACTTATTTTTATTTATTTAAGTTTTACACAATAATATCCTTTTTGCAACAAAAAAAATCATGTTTCAGTGTCTCCATAGTCAGAGAGCTGTAGTTTTTTTTATTTTTTGGGCGATTGTCTCAGGTAGGGGCTCATTTTTTGCGGGATGAGATGACGATTAGATTGGCACTATTTTTGGGGGCATCCGCTTTTTTGATCGCTTGGTATTACAATTTTTGTGATGAAATGTGACACAAAATGGCTTTTTTTAGACAGTTTTTATTTTTTATAGTGTTCACCTGAGGGGAGAGATCATGCTATATTTTTGTAGAGCAGGTTTTTACGGACGTGGCAATACCTAACATGTATACTTATATTTATTTATTTAAGTTTTACACAATAATATCCTTTTTGAAACAAAAAAAATCATGTTTCAGTGTCTCCATAGTCAGAGAGCTGTAGTTTTTTTATTTTTTGGGCAATTGTCTCAGGTAGGGGCTCATTTTTTGCGGGATGAGATGACGATTAGATTGGCACTATTTTTGGGGGCATACGCTTTTTTGATCGCATGGTATTACATTTTTTGTGATGAAATGTGACCAAAAATGACTTTTTTTAGACAATTTTTATTTTTTATTTTTTACGGTGTTGACCGGGCGGGCTGGATCATGTGATATTTTAATAAAGCAGGTTTTTACGGACGTGGCGATACCTAATATGTATATTTTTTATTTTTCTACTTTTATGTGTTTCTTTATGGGGAAGGGGCTTTTTTTTTTAAACTTTATTTTTTTTTTTCTTTTTTTTTTGTTAAAACACTTTTATTTAACTTTTTTTTTTACATTTCACTTATGTCCCAGTAAGGGACTTTAACATTTCAGGGTCTGATCCCTGATTGAATGCAGCACAATACATCTGTATTGTGCTGCATTCAACTGTCAGCGTCTCACACTGTGAGACGCTGACCGTTGCCTAGGAGACCCAGTGCTGTGGCTGGGTCTCCTTGGCTTCCATAGATGGGAGTCCCGATGCCTCTGGGCAAGGCATCAGGGCTTCCATCTCAGCCATCGGGCCCCCCCCCACCGCCTCACGGGGACCCGATGGCTTTAAAAACTGCCGCAATTACCTTGTATGCCGCGGTCAGCGTGACCGTGGCATACAAGGGGTTAATCCGCCGGCATCGGTGTAATCACCGGTGCTGGCGGATACAGCAGAGGCCCGGCTGTAGATTGCGGCAGCGGGCAGCCAGCAGCACGTTAACCCTAGGACGAGAATGCTCGTCCTAGGGCATTAAGTAACGCCATATTAGGACGAGCATTCTCGTCCTAGGTCGGCAACGTGTTAATGGCAGTTTTTTGTTTACATTTTTATTCCTTTTTTTAGCCAAAGTGGGAGGAAAGTATAAATCTTTCCTTTATATTGCCCACTCCTTTTGGCTTTGGCTCAAATAACTGTATTGAATACAGTCGCAAAAACGTCATGTGTGATTCCAGCCTAAAAGTGAGCATGATTAATTTTACTGTACTTTTTA
Organism: Rhinella marina; assembly: GCA_900303285.1. Classification (NCBI taxonomy): domain Eukaryota; kingdom Metazoa; phylum Chordata; class Amphibia; order Anura; family Bufonidae; genus Rhinella; species Rhinella marina. The sequence goes on from ONZH01030555.1 coordinate 120,028, forward strand.
TATTTTACATATTTCTCAACAATATGTTATATAGTTAACACATAACAACAGCTCTTGTGAAAGTAAGGTAACTGGTTCTCTTCCAATCTCTCTGACCGCTCCTTTAGTGTATCATTCGCTGGCTCTATTTCTTCTCCTCTCCCTCTTGATGTTAGGGTTCCTCAGGGTTCAGTTCTCTATTTTTCTCTCTACACAGCCCCCATCGGGCAGACTATCAGTAAATTTGGCTTTCAGTACCATCTGTATACAGACGACACCCAACTGTATACTTCATTCCCTAACATTACTCCTGCTTTACTCCAAAACACCAATCATTGTCTGGCAGCTTCCTCTAACATCATGTCCTCTCGGTATCTAAAACTAAACCTCTCAAAAGCTGAACCTCTTGTCTTCCCCCATCTGTTAACCTACCTGAATGTGATATTTCAGTTTTGGTCTGCGCACTATCATAACTCCTCGGCAGTACGCGGCTGTCTCGGGGTCATGTTTGACTTAGATCTTTACTTTGCTCCCCATATCCAGTCACTTGCTCGCTCTTGTCATCTGCACCTCAAGAACATCTCCAGAATCTGCCCTTTTGTTACAGTGTAAACAGTTAAATCTCTTGTTCTTGCTTTGATTCTTGACTAATGTAATTCATTACTAATTTGTCCTCCTCTTACTAAACTCTCCTCCCTCCAGTCTGTCCTAAATGCTGCAAAATCACAGTTGTACTGACAAATGTCAACCGTCAGACAGGTATGATAATCCGTCAGAGGCAAATAGAATACTTAACAAAAATCACAGAATAAGCCTCTAAAACTTAACTTTTAATGTTTAGAAAAATAATAAAAAGGTATACTGTATCACACACATGTCTCTGTCTAAGTCACCTTAATGTATTCATCTAATCAGTGTACCCATCACCTCAGTGTTGTAAAAAGAAACTAAGCAATCATCGATAATACACTATATAATAGGTGGCCGTCTGAAGGAAGACCAGACTGAGAGCAAGGGGAAGCTATGTATCTCTAATAAAGAGAGAAAATGATCTATCCCTGAGTAACTCCCTAACCGCTATTTATAGCCCTGCCTACAAAAACGGAACTGCCGCCCCGATAGGGGCGATCCCGTGTCAGGAACCTCCTGATATCCCTAAATTTCCCCTGACACAGGAAAGATCACCGCCACCAATAATGTACGTAGGTAAAACTAATACGTCTTGAGTCAGTCCAATCACCAAAAATAATAAATATCAATACAGAAATTATTGTAGATAAAGTATCTTATACATTGTCAACCATAGATCATGCCACCTAGATTAGTAGTAACAACACTTAAAAGCCATCATTCCAGTACACCACAACGCGGTGTTAAACATCTAAGATAAAACCTCCATGATTCTGGAAGTATATATGGTCCCTTTAATCCCTAAGATAAAACCTCCATGATTCTGGAAGTATATATGGTCCCTTTAATCCCTACGCGTTTCGCCATTTAATATATGGCTCTTCAGGGGACTATAAACTTCAATCGGGAAATATATCCGAGACATATATATATATAAAAATGTGTAACTGGAAAAATATATATTGAGTGCACCAAAGTCTGAGTGCCTCCAATATACATACTTAAATATCAATATGTGTCAGAGAATGACATATGAGGCAGCAATATTAAGGATGAATGATACAAATACATGAATGAAAGCATCACCTATAATGTAATCCACTAGATGTATACCTAAATTCCACAGACAGATCTAAGTATGTGGATATTCATTAGATGTGATGTGGTATATTATGATCAAAGTATAAAGCCCCTAAATAGGGGATAACCCAAGGATCCTAAGTATGTGGCTTGATATATATATATATATATAAGACCTAGAAAAAATTGGACTTCTTATATTTGTGTCCCCTTAGTACGGGGTACTTGCGGTAAGAAGTGACTTTCCCCCATGGTTTGGTCCGCCACCATGATCCAGGGCTAAGGTGTGCTGTCAATGAAGATTGCTGCCGTTCAGCCAACTCCCGCGTGCGTCTGCATGTGATGAATCCAGAGGCCGCACGGTTCCGGATAACAGAGCCATTTGACGCTGCCGCCTCCATCGCTGATTGGTACATACCAGTATTAGGCGTGTACCGACAGTCATGGACGCATAGCTACGCCGATGAAACTCGTCAGAATAGAGGGGGAGTGGCGAGTCTGACGTCATCACGCTCCGGCGCTGCGTTCCACCGCAGCTCCGATGCGTGTCAGACTTTGCTTTATTGACACATAGCTCAAACCAACATTCGTACTAATATGATGTTGGAAAGAGGAGGTACAAAAATTAAATGAACAAAGAGTAATAGTACCTTTTTAAGCATAACAATGCAAAAATGTCATATGATTGAAAAAGACCCGATCAAATCTACATTTAATACCTTTGATCAGTCAGCGGACTAGTGAGTGGGCCAAAAGAGATGGGAGGGTAAAGAATCTCATATGTGCATAAAGCGCTTCCATTAGGAATAATGGTAATGTGCTGATTAATTTATTTTATTCAATTATTCAACAATCAGTCATACCCCTCACATATTGTATCAACATGACTCAATGCTCCATCTCTCTAGTCCTAAATAAAACAGGTGATGTCTATGTTTTCATTTAAACCCTCGGGAGCCAGTGTGTTTAAACGGTGAATCCAACGTAGTTCTTTTTGTTTAAGGAGCTGATCAACATCACCCCCTCTAATAGATGGTTTTATCACCTCTACTGCCAAAAACATGATTCCTTGTGTCTTGCCATCATGGTGTAAAATGACATGTCTTGCTATAGGTTTGTCCCTTCTATTTCTTATATCCCCTAGATGTTCCAAAATTCTAACCTTAAATTCCCTACAGGTTTTTCCTATGTAGAGAGAGCCGCAAACACACATAATCATGTACACATCATTTTTGGTATTACAGTTAGCGAACCCTTTAATTTCATAGGTTCTGGTATTTTTACTATTTCCAAAAGTATGGCCCACCTTAATAAAGTTACAGGCTTTACAGTGGCCACACCGGAATGTCCCTTCCTTACGGTTATCTAACCAAGTCAGTTTTTTAGGGGGTTCAAAGTGGCTCTTGACCAAGGAGTCTCCAATGTTACGACCACGTCTAAATGTAATAGCCGGTATTTCTGAAAGATGATCTTTTAGATCTGGATCAGTTTTTTAAAAGGGACCAATAGCGAGAGAGTATATTCCGGACCTCTATATGTGCATTGTCAAAGGTACCAATTACGCGAAGTTGGTTACTTCCCCCCTCTTTAGTTTTAGTATTCAATAAACCAGTTCGATCCTGTGAGCGGGCGTTTAGCCACGCATCTTTCAAGCATTGTGTAGGATAACCCCTGTTCTTGAATCTATCAAAGAGGTCTTTCGCTTCTTGTTCAAAATCGTTTGATTTTGTACAGTTTCGTCTAGCTCTCAAGAATTGTCCCTTAGGGATCCCTTTGCATAGTGGTCTAGGGTGATGACTCTCCCACCTAAGTAAACTGTTGGTGGCCGCGCTCTTACGATAAAGCGTAGTTTGAATCGAGTGGTTAACATCTTTGGTCAATCTGAGATCAAGAAATGTAATTGATGAAATATCGATCTCAGAACTAAATCTAAGACCAATATGATTCTTATTCAAGGCATTCATAAAGGCCCCGAACTCCGCCGTGGATCCGGTCCAAAACAACAAAATATCGTCTATATACCGGATCCACAGCGGCACAAATCGGGTCCATTGGGCCATTTCTTCTGAAAAAACTACCGTATCCTCCCACCAGTCCAGGAGCAAGTTGGCATAAGTGGGGGCACAAGGGCTCCCCATCGCAGTGCCCCTGAGCTGGTGGTAGAACACGGAGTTGTATACAAAGTAGTTGTGCGTCAGAGTATAATGGAGTAAGTCGAGCAAGAATTCATTATGTTTCCTGAACTCAACACTCCTGGACTCAAGGTAATAACGGACTGCCTCTAACCCTTTATGATGGGGTATAGATGTATAAAGAGCCTCTACATCAATAGAGGCCAAATATGTATTATCTTCAATATAAATCCCCTCAATTCTCTTGAGGACATCCGTAGTGTCCTGTAAATAAGATGGCAGAGTATGAAGGAATGGTCTCAAAATACAGTCAATATAGGTACCCGCGTGCTGCGTGAGGTTGCCAATCCCCGATACTATTGGGCGTCCTTTCAAAGGATCTAGGCCTTTGTGGATCTTTGGCAAACAATAAAAAGTTGCAACACGTGGGTATTTTGGCAGTAGAAACTCATATTCCTTGCGATTGATCAATTTATGTGCCAACGCTTCTTCCAGTAGCTCTTTCAGTTCGACTCTAAATCTATCCGTTGGATCATATGTAAGGCGTTCATAATTAAGAGCATCCGACAAGAGGGACAAACACATTTTGATATACTGTGTATATTGTAACACCACTGTATTGCCCCCCTTGTCGGACGGTTTTATCACCAGTTGTTTATTGTCCCTAAGGTTATGGAGGGCTAAATGCTGCAGCCAGGCTCATCAATCTTTCCACCCACTATACTGATACTACTAGACTGGGCCAGTGACTTCATTGGTTGCCCGTCCACCACAGAATACAGTTCAAACTTCTCACCTTCGCCTACAAAGCTCTCCACAATACTGCACCTCCATACATCTACTCCCTCCTGCCACCCTACTTGTGATATCCATTCTGCCAGTGATCTAATATTAAAATCCTCCTCTCACTCACCATTTTCCAGACTTTTCTTGAACTGCACCTACTCTCTGTAATGCTCTGCCCTGAAATATCAAGTCAATTCCCAACTTTCCTACCTTCAAATGTGCATTAAAAACACATTTTTCAGGCAGGCTTATATCATGCTTCCTAAACTGACTATCATTCTTTTCAGTAGAAAGATGGCTGGACTAATGTCACGCTCTGGTGTGGGGGGAATATCCCACACCAAGTGCAGGAGGAAGAGGGGGGGGAAATGGGATTAGACCTGGAAGAGTAAAGGCAGATAGTCACCTCCAATACAAACCCTGACTTCAGTCCTGCCCTTCTAACAGTATGAACAGGCCTAGAATGTAGGCGAGTTCATACGCTGGAAACCTGGGAGCCTAACTGTCCCTGAAGGACCCTGAAGCCAGTGACAGTAATGAGACAAACCGTTCCTCCACCAACCTGGATGAACAGTAGTCTCCCCTGAGGCCCAAAAACACTGGGAAGATATACACAAATAAACGAAAGGGAAGAAAGACACTTAGCTTTCCTGAAGATTGTGGCAGCAATGGGATCTCCACAGAGAAACACACACCAAACGACCACAGAAAATATAAACCGCACAATATGGTGAGAGAACCAACACTAAATAGACAAAGATAATTACAAAGATACCTACACCTGAAGGGGGAAGGTGTGGTGAATGTCAGCAACAACAAAACAATCAAAGGAGAACCTGTCAGCTTAACTCATGGGTTGCCAATCTGACAGACCTCCTGATACCTGTCACAGGAATGTCCGTGACAGTACCCCTTCTACGAGTGGCCTCCGGACACCCAGGACCAACTTTATCTGGATGAGACCGGTGAAAAGCTTTCACCAAACAACTGGCATTCACATCAGATGCCGGTACCCACATCCTCTCCTCTGGTCCATAACCCTTTCAGTGAACAAGATACTGAAGAGATCTATGGAGAACTCGAGAGTAAATAATCTTGGTGATTTGGAATTCCAAACTGCCGTCCACCATGACAGGCACGGGAGATGGCTCCAATGGTTCAACATATCTCTTCAACAAGGATCTGTGAAACACATTATGAATTTTCAGGGCGTGAGGAAGTTCAAGACGAAATGCTACAGGATTAATGATAGCAGCAATCTTATATGGACCAATAAATCTTGGACCCAACTTCCAAGATGGAACTTTCAACTTAATGTTTCTTGTGGACTGCCACACAGAATCACCCACTCTTAGGTCCGAACCACTCATACGTTTCCTGTCAGCCACACATTTGTACTTGTTGCCCATATTTATCAAGTTATTCTGAATTTTCCGCCATATAGATGACAATGATGACGGAAAACGTTCTTCCTCAGGAATACCAGAAGTATCTGATCCAGAAAATGTGCCAAACTGCGGGTGAAACCCATATGCCCTAAAAAACGGCAACTTGCCAGTGTACTCCTGTCTACGATTGTTTATGGCAAACTCCGCCAGAGACAAAAACGAGGACCACTCCTCCTGATTCTCAGAGTCAAAACATCTCAAGTAAGTCTCCAGACTCTGATTAGTACGCTCCTTCTGTCCGTTTCACTGAGGATGAAAAGCCGAAGAGAAGGACAGTGGTACCCCCAGACGAGTACAGAACGCCCTTCAGAATCTGGATACGAACTGAGTCCCACGATCCGAGACCAGGTCAGTGGGAATGCCATGAAGTCTCACAATATTGTCAACAAACACTTGTGCAAAAGTCCATAGATAAGTGAGTCCATGGTCTGGACGGGATGGGAAACGGAAGTAGGCGTCCTATAAGGTCAATTATGTGTCATCTTAGCGCGTGCACAGACACTAAAGGCCGACACATAGTCCTCAACACATTTACACAGGGCTGGCCACCAAAATCTACGAGAGAGATCGACAGTGGATTTACTCCCAGAGTGCCCCGCAAGCACCGTACAGTGATGTTCCTCAAACACCTTATATCTAGAGATGAGCGAATATGCTTGTCCGAGCTTGATGCTCGTTCGAGCATTAGGGTATTCGCATATGCTCGCTACTCGGACGAGCCTATGGCGATCCTCGAGGAAATGGCATCTTCCTCTTCCTGCATGTTAGGCGCCTTTTCTCAGCCAATCAACACGCAGAAGAGTCTTTGGTACCTCCTAGCATCACATGGGGCCCCAACAAGTCGATAGCAGGGATTGGCTGGCCAGATCAGATGACCTGGGAATATAAGAATCTGGTCCCGCGCTGCTCGCGTCAGACGCTGCCTGCATGAGATTAGGGATAGAGCTGCTGTCTGTCAGGGAGAGTGTTTGGGCCTAAATTTAGATTTTGGTTAGGCAGGAATCATTCTCAAAAAACCCAACAGCCCTTCTAAGGGCTACAAGCACCTTTTTTTTTTGGTCTCCTCCTGGCTGCTGGCTGGGGCTTGTAGTGTAGCTACCGCCATCTTCGCTGCACACTGTGCTCAGGGACAGCACGTGGTCCACACAGACCCAAAAGAAATTGCCCAAAGTCCTCTCAGTACTCATTTTTGCTGCTACTGCTGGTGCTGCTGCTGTACCTTGGCATGCTGGGATCTGTAGTGCAGTTTAGGGAATACGTTTTTTCTCTCAGTTATATATACTACAGTCCAGTGAACAATTATGTAATGTGCTGTACAGTAGTGTCAGCCTAGGGTATACGTTTTTTCTCTCAGTTATATATCATACATTGCAGTGAAAGATTGAGTGGTTTGCGGTACAATAGCCGCCGACTAAAGACTACGTTTTTTCTCTCAGTTATATATTATACAGTGCAGTGCAAAATTCTGTCATGTGCTGCACACTAGCTGGAGTGTAGAAAATATACGTTTTTTTCTCTCAGTTATATATCATACATTGCAGTGAAAAATTCTGTCATGTGCTGCACACTAGCCGGAGTGTAAAAAATATACGTTTTTTCTCTCAGTTATATATTATACAGTGCAGTGAAAAATTATGTTGTGTGCTGCACACTAGCCAGAGTGTAGAAAATATACGTTTTTTTCTCTCAGTTATATATTATACAGTGCAGTGAAAAATTCTGTTGTGTGCTGCACAATAGCCAGAGTGTAGAAAATATACGTTTTTTTCTCTCAGTTATATATCATACATTGCAGTGAAAAATTGAGTGGTTTGCGGTACAATAGCCACAGTCTAAAGACTACGTTTTTTTCTCAGTTATATATTACACAGTGCAGTGAAAAATTCTGTCATGTGCTGCACACTAGCCGGAGTGTAGAAAATATAAGTTTTTTTTCTCTCAGTTATATATCATACATTGCAGTGAAAAATTCTGTTGTGTGCTGCACACTAGCCGGAGTGTAAAAAATATACGTTTTTTCTCTCAGTTATATATTATACAGTGCAGTGAAAAATTATGTTGTGTGCTGCACACTAGCCGGAGTGTAGAAAATATACGTTTTTTCTCTCAGTTATATATTATACAGTGCAGTGCAAAATTCTGTTGTGTGCTGCACACTAGCCGGAGTGTAGAAAATATACGTTTTTTTTCTCTCAGTTATATATCATACATTGCAGTGCAAAATTCTGTCTTGTGCTGCACACTAGCCGGAGTGTAGAAAATATATGTTTTTTCTCTATTATACAGTGCAGTGAAAAATTCTGTCGTGTGCAGCACACTAGCCGGAGTGTAGAAAATATACGTTTTTTCTCTCAGTTATATATCATACATTGCAATGAAAAATTGAGTGGTTTGCGGTACAATAGCCGCCGTCTAGAGACAAGGTTTTTCTCTCAGTTATATATACTACAGTGCAGTGAAAAATTCTGTCGTGTGCTGCACACTAGACGGAGTGTAGAAAATATACGTTTTTTTTCTCTCAGTTATATAATATACAGTGCAGTGAAAAATTGTGTAGTGTGCTGCACACTAGCCGGAGTGTACAAAATATACGTTTTTTTCTCTCAGTTATATATTATACAGTGCAGTGAAAAATTCTGTTGTGTGCTGCACAATAGCCAGAGTGTAGAAAATATACGTTTTTTTCTCTCAGTTATATATCATACATTGCAGTGAAAAATTGAGTGGTTTGTGGTACAATAGCCACAGTCTAAAGACTACGTTTTTTTCTCAGTTATATATTACACAGTGCAGTGAAAAATTCTGTCATGTGCTGCACACTAGCCGGAGTGTAGAAAATATAAGTTTTTTTTCTCTCAGTTATATATCATACATTGCAGTGAAAAATTCTGTTGTGTGCTGCACACTAGCCGGAGTGTAAAAAATATACGTTTTTTCTCTCAGTTATATATTATACAGTGCAGTGAAAAATTATGTTGTGTGCTGCACACTAGCCGGAGTGTAGAAAATATACGTTTTTTCTCTCAGTTATATATTATACAGTGCAGTGCAAAATTCTGTTGTGTGCTGCACACTAGCCGGAGTGTAGAAAATATACGTTTTTTTTTCTCTCAGTTATATATCATACATTGCAGTGCAAAATTCTGTCTTGTGCTGCACACTAGCCAGAGTGTAGAAAATATATGTTTTTTCTCTATTATACAGTGCAGTGAAAAATTCTGTCGTGTGCAGCACACTAGCCGGAGTGTAGAAAATATACGTTTTTTCTCTCAGTTATATATCATACATTGCAGTGAAAAATTGAGTGGTTTGCGGTACAATAGCCGCCGTCTAGAGACAAGGTTTTTCTCTCAGTTATATATACTACAGTGCAGTGAAAAATTCTGTCGTGTGCTGCACACTAGACGGAGTGTAGAAAATATACGTTTTTTTTCTCTCAGTTATATAATATACAGTGCAGTGAAAAATTGTGTAGTGTGCTGCACACTAGCCGGAGTGTAGAAAATATACGTTTTTTTCTCTCAGTTATATATTATACAGTGCAGTGAAAAATTCTGTTGTGTGCTGCACACTAGCCGGAGTGTATAAAATATACGTTTTTTTTCTCTCAGTTATATATCATACATTGCAGTGAAAAATTGAGTGGTTTGTGGTACAATAGCCGCCGTCTAAAGACTACGTTTTTTCTCTCAGTTATATATTACACAGTGCAGTGAAAAATTCTGTCATGTGCTGCACACTAGCTGGAGAGTAGAAAATATACATTTTTTCTCTCAGTTATATATCATACATTGCAGTGAAAAATTGAGTGGTTTGCGGTACAATAGCCACAGTCTAAAGACTACTTTTTTTTCTCAGTTATATATTACACAGTGCAGTGAAAAATTCTGTCATGTGCTGCACACTAGCCGGAGTGTAGAAAATATACATTTTTTCTCTCAGTTATATATTACACAGTGCAGTGAAAAATTCTGTCATGTGCTGCACACTAGCCAGAGTGTAGAAAATATACGTTTTTTCTCTCAGTTATATATCATACATTGCAGTGAAAAATTCTGTCGTGTGCTGCACACTAGCCGGAATGTAGAAAATATACGTTTTTTCTCTCAGTTATATATATTACAGTGCAGTGAACATACAAAATGTTGAACCCAAGGGCTAAGGGTCGAGGACGAGGGCGTGGGCGTTCAACTAGAGTAGGAGACAGAGGCCGTGGTCCTGGACAGGGTGACACAGTACATGTTTTTATTTTTTTTTTGTTTATCAGTTTCGTTTATATGGCATTCCCCATGCAGTAAAACTGAACTGAACTTCATTGTACGGGTGAGTATGATTACAGCGATTAACAGTTTTTTAGTACATAATAATTTTTTTATTCCTTTTTTTTTTATTCAGGAATAACACAATACAGATACTATATATATATAAACAGTTTCAGTTATTTCTAGATCCCTCCCTCCTCCCACCACCCACTGTCCCGCTAAGGGGGAAAAAAGAAAAAAACAAAAGGGGAGAATTCTAAGAGTTGAGGGAAGGGGGTCCTCCCCCAATACCTTATCTATTCATAATACAACACCATTCTTTCCCATTCCAAAAGGCTTGGGGTCTTTGGGGAAATCCAATTGCGAGCAATAATTAATCTAGCTACGAACAAAGCCCGTTGTAATCTAATTTTAGTTCTTCTTGGAGCTGCAACTTGCGAGTCGTCTCCCAGAATTGCTAATTTAAAAGATAATACAAACTTTATCTGTAATTTACCTTCTAGCATAATGCTAATCTCCTTCCAGAAGTTTTCCAACTTTCTGCAGGACCAAAGCATGTGAATCATGCCTGCCTCCTGTTCCCTACATCTGGGACAATTCGAGTTTCTGGACTTACTGATTTTGCTAAGAAGTTTCGGAGTGTAGTAGAGTCTATGGACTATGTTGAATTGAACCATGCGGTGATTACCTGACCTCGATGCCTTACTAATGTTTTGAAGCACTGTACTCCATTGGATTTCCCCAATCGACCCAACCTCCTCTTCCCAGGATCTTACACATTTGAATTCAACCGCACAATATTCTCTCAGCTTTAAAGGGTTATTCTCATTTTAGACAATGGGGGCATATCGCTAGGATATGCCCCCATTGTCTTATAGGTGCGGGTCCCACCGCTGTGACCCGCACCTATTTCCAGAACGGAGCCCCCGAACTGAATGAGGGCGCACTGCGCATGCGCAGCCTCCCTCCATTCATTTCTATGGGGCCGCCGAAAATAGCCAAGCGCTGGCTCGGCTACTTCTGTTGGCTCCATAGAAATGAATGGGAGCGCACCGCGCATGCACGTCCCGGCTCCCATTCATTTCTATGAGCGGCGCGGGGAGCTGCGCCTGGTGGTGGCCGGACCCCCGGAAACCTGGGGTCCTCCAGGCGCAGCGCTCCCCGCTCCGTTCTGGATATAGGTGATATGCCCCCATATAGCGATATGCCCCCATTGTCTAAGATGAGAATACCCCTTTAAGTATATTCTTGAAACCTCTCTATTTTTAATTCTACCTCTTCTAAGATCATCAATAAGTCATTCTGTGTCCACTATTCTGCTTACCCCTTTCCTCAGGAAGTAGTCCAATGCATGTTTTAATCTAATGTAATCGAGCCAAATTTTTTGGGTCAGCCCAAAGGTCTCCCGAAGGTTTTCCCAGCTAATAACTTCATTGGCTTGGATCATTTTGCCCAGTTCAGTGTTACCTATTACCTTCTGGCAACCCAAAGCACCCAGATCGCAAACAGGCTGTAGGTTCCTTTTCTGAAACACTGGAGCAAAGTCACATATGCCGTTTAATTTTAGTGTACTTTTAACCTCCCTCCATATCCTCAAGTATTTTCCTACTAGTGGGAATAACTCCCAGTCTTTACTTCTTTGTCCAGACTCTAACCATTGGAAGATATCTTGGAACCCTCCCTTAGTTCTTTCAATTAAGTAAAGGAGAAAATTATTCTGTTTCCATCTAGCCAAATGATACATCTGTGAGGCCAGAAAGTATGCCTTCGCATCTGGCAGGGATAAACCTCCATTCTCTTTTTTTACATACAAAACCTCCTGCCTGATGCGAACGCACTTTCTGCCCCATATTAGAAAATTAAATACTCTCCTAATCCCCCAAAAAACTGCTTCTTCAATCCAAATCGGGGAGCAACCAAATACGTACAGGAGCTTAGGGAGAAGTACAGACTTTATCGATAAGATCTTATCCACTTTAGAAATCCTTAGTTTGTTCCAGGCTCGCTCTTTTACTTCTAAAAGATCCAAGACTCTATTGCTATTTAGTCTATAGAAATCTACTATCCTTTCCGAAACGAGGATACCCAAATATTTGAAGTGGTCACCCTCTCTTAAAACCGTAACGTTTTGACTTTTGACTACATCTTTCCCCCCTAAAGGTAATAGCGCTGACTTTTGCCAATTTATAGAGATACCAGAAAATAGTCCAGTCCAGACAATTTTAATGACCTCAGAGAGGGACTCCAGAGGGTTAGCCAGAAAGAGAAGCAGATCATCCGCGTATAGCGACACTCTGTCCCTATCTCCCTGCAACCCAAAGCCCCTAATTAAGGAATTTTCTCTTATTAGAATTGCCACTGGTTCGATACTTAGGGCAAAGAATAGCGGGGAGAGGGGACAGCCCTGTCTAGTATCTCGACCCAGGGGGAACCTCTCAGATGACATTCCCCCTATATTCACGGATGCGTGCACCTTATTATACAGCACCTTAACCATTTTCAGAAAGGGGTCTCCGAATCCAAACCTTTTCATAACATCCCAGAGGAATTCCCACTCCACCCTGTCAAATGCCTTAGTCGCATCGAGAGACAGGATGAAGTGGGGCCCCCCCTTCTCCTGCATGTTACCGTACAATCTCTCCAGGTTGGTCTTTACTGTCCTACCAGGTATAAACCCGCACTGATCCTCATCAATAATACTACTCACTACTTTTGCGAGCCTATTAGCCAACAGTCTTGCATATATCTTAACCTCTGTGTTGAGGAGGGAGATCGGCCTATAAGATTCTGTATCCAGTGGGTCTTTCCCTTCTTTATGGATCACGATGATCTCTGCTACCCTCATAGAGGCTGGCAGCTCCCCCCTCTCCACCGATGCCAGGAACACTCTATGCAAAGCGGGCAGCAAAATCTCCTCTTGGACTCGATATAATTGGAAGGGGAGCCCATCCATTCCCAGGAATGTGTTACCTTTGATTGAGTGGAGTGTTTCCTTGATCTCCGGTAAAGTTATCGGAGAATCAAGTAATTGCCTCTGAGCCTCAGAAATCACAGGGAAAGGAATCTTATCTAGAAACTTATTTAGATCATTTCTAGAATATTTAGTTTCTGATGAATATAGTTTCTTATAATATCGGGAGAATACTTCCACAATTTTCCCCGGTTGGGCTACTAACTGGCCATCTTCAGTCCTAATGGCTCCAATAGTTTTTCCTCCCTATTGCCCTTGGACCAATGTCATTAATCCTCTATTTGGTTTACCCGATTCCTTGTGATATTTTATACCCTTTAGCTGGTTTTGGTTTTTAGCTTTCAAGAGCATATATTGACTTAGTTCTACCTGAGAACATTTCAGATCCTTTTCTGTTTCGTCTCCTGGATTTAATTTAAAATTTTCCTCATCTTCCTTAACTTTTTGTTTCAACTGTTCTTCCCTCCTTCTGAATTTTTTTCTGGTGCTGTTAATAATGCCCATGTATCTACCTCTTATGACTGCCTTGATAGCGTCCCAGACTATTAAATCCGGGGCCGTATTCCAGTTGAGTTCAATAATCTCGCCAATTTCTTTAGCTATTTCTTCATTACCCTCAATTAACGAAAACCAATATGGTCCTATTTTTGTCCTACCTCTACTATGGCCAAAATTTCCTATAAACTCAACCAATAAAGGTGAGTGATCTGAGACTGTTCTAGTCAGATATTGGATAATCCCAACATGTTTGACCCCATGATATTGTGATTTACACGATCTTCTACTAATCGTGTGAATCTTATCAGTCGTCATATGTGATTCTAAAAAGCATACTATCCCTGGTGAATATTTTCTAACATAATCAAAAACTGCTGTCCTTTTATGCCGTTCCCTCAACCCCCTTACATTCCATGTCAGTATATTTGTGTTAATAATTGTATTGGCTTTGTTATTATTACATTACCCCACACATCAAAAGAATAAAAAAAAAAGGCGCCCTTAGCGGGACCCCCCCTCCCAGCTCCCCTCCCCAGTGACTCGGTTTGAATGACTCAAACCCAAGTCTCTCTACCGAGCTAACCAGCAGGATTCATTTTAACCCTTTATTGTCCATCCAATTTGTTGCATCTGCTGGAGTAAGAAAAAACAAAGTACGCTCCTGATATTCAAAGCGTATTTTAGTCCGTTGAGGGCTAGTCTCTTCTTTGTCTGAATAAAGGTGGCTCTACTCTTTTGAGTTTCTGATGCAAAGTCCTGATAGACTGAGATTTTATACCCATTGAATTTTAATTCCCCCAACGCCCTATTTCTCCTCGGAATAATATCTCTATCGCAAAAACTGAGTAACTTCACAATAATAGGGCGAGGTTGACTGCCACTGTACCGATGTCACTATATCTTTTCCCTCTGAGCCTTCAGGAAATCCCATCAGTCTTAAGTTTGATCTTCTAGACCTATCTTCTAGGTCCGTGACCTTTGCCTCAAAGCCTTATTTTCATTTCTCACCTCTGCCACTTCTTTCTCTATTTTTACCATATTGTCCTCAATTCTTTGTTCTGCTTCCCCAACCTTCTCTCTAAAGGACCCAACATCAGTCCTCAAGTGAGAGAGTTCGGTACCAATTGCTCCAACTTGTGAAGCCAGGTCTCCAATAGAAGTGTCACATTTTTAATAGCGGCCATTAGATCCGCCAGCCATCCAGGCTGACCCTGAAAGTCTGAATCTATCACGGAACTGTTAGGAGACTCATTTGCCTTGCGTTTCTTAGGTTCTGTGTTACTTTTCCCTCCCTTCGCATCCCTGCCCTTCTCAACCGAGACATTAAGAAACTGGTCCATCTTAGTTGGCCCTTTATTTTCTCTTTTTTCCTTAACGTCATTCTCTACCTTCTTTCATTTTGAGTACATTCCGGCCATATCCGGGCTCCTCTGCGGTATTTTTATTGGTGCTTGAGTCTTTACTGTGCGTGGCTGCATCCCACACTGAGGTATCGGTGTACAAGACCATATCTATTCTTTCAGACAATAAAACCGCCTAGGTGGATTTATTCCACGGTCGCCCCCTCGTGCAACCGCCCTAGGAGCACCCACCAAAAGTGCAGAAAACCAAACAAAACAATTTAGACCAGCACTGCACCAGGACTGCACTTAAGCAAAGGGGGGGTTGATTTAAGACCCCAAGTTCAGTCCGTAGGCAGAGCTAGATAGAGAAATCCGTATAAATAGCTTTTAGTAATTAGTATAGTTAATGTAAAGTGTGAGTGGGCAAAGAGAGTATTAAAACCTCGGCTTTGCTGTGTCAATTGCCCCCTCCAGTTAGTACAGCTTTCACAGGGAGAGATTAGAACGGGGGAAAACACTTATCCTGCCAAGCAGGTCTCACCCACTCTCCCTGCACCCACAGGGGTTCCAGTCCTCTTGTCCAGACGCCGTCTCCTAATGTCTCATCTTGATGAAGGTGATGACCCTGGGGCCGCGTTTCACCCGTGCTCCGGGTGGTCAGTCTCTGCCACTCAACTCTGGCGCCGACCCGCAAGCCCGCAAGCACCGGTCATCCGCCAAAGGAGCTTACTCTCGCGATGCTTCCTCCCTCCTTCCAGCTATCGCGAGGTCCTTGCCGGCCCAGCAGTTCCTGCTATGCACGCTGTGTGAACAGCTCAGAAATCCACAGCCGGACCGCGCAACACCACCCACGAATCAGCTCCGGCCACACACACTCCGACCTCCAGCCTCAGGCTCAAATCAATCAGTCCAGGGCCCATCCGGTAAGCTCCAGGATAAATGCAAGGGTATAGCTGGTGGGACACGTCCTAGCCACGCCCCATGCTCCTCCTGTTTTTTAACACACAGTACATGTTGATGAGGGAGCAGTGGAACACCGCTGAGTTTCGCTTGCTAGCTTCATCTCGCAACTTACTGGTTCACGTGGTACACCACTATTGAATCCACAACAGTGCGAACAGGTGATGATGTGGATAGCGGACAATGCGTCCAGTAATTTATCCACCACCCAGTCTTCCACGCAGTCCACCTACGCTAGCCAAGGGAGTAGACCTCTGGCTCCTCCAGCTCAACCTCCTTCCCCCAGCCTGCCCCCCCCCCACGGAAAGTATGGATTCAGATCCGGCATACTCACAGGAATTTTTTTCAGGACCCTACCCAGAGACACAAACCACTGCTCAACAGCAACCTGAGCAGTTGCTCTGTCCCGAAGACCAAAATTTAGAACTATTGCAGTCTGTGGGTGATGAGAGTGTGGAATTAGTGCAAGTAGTGCGTGAAGAGGTGTCGGATGATGATGATGATGAGACACGGTTGTCAGACAGTGATGTTGTTGTCAGGGCAGTAAGTCCGAGGGGGGGAGCAGAGTGAGGAATCGGAGGAAGAGCTGGTGGATGATGAGGTGACTGACCCGAGCTGGGTTGGTAATCCAACTCAAGACAGTGCTTCTGAGGTGGAGGCAAGTGCAGCATCAGAACAGGTTGGAAGAGGCAGTGGGGTGGCCAGAGGGAGAAGCAGGGCCAGAGCAGGTAGATCAGCAACTGTTTCACGGAGTCAAGCTCCCATGCCGAGGCCTAGATGTTCGCAAGTCTGGAGGTTTTTAAAGAAAGCGAGGATGACCGACGGACTGTGGTGTGCAACCTGTGCCACACCAGGATCAGCAGGGGAGCCACCACTACCAGCCTAACCACTACCAGCATGCGCAGGCATATGAGTGCTAAACACCCGACTCAGTGGAACCCAGGCCGTTCACCTCCTGCGGGGCACACGACTGCCCCTGTGTCACTTGCTGGCTCGGCGAGTCAAACTCCCGCCCAGGACCCCGGCACGAGCGCCTCCCGCCCTAAAACCACCCCTTCACCTGCACGATCCTCTACAACCTCCACCAATGTGTCCCAGCGCAGCGTTCAGCTGTCTTTGCAGCAGACACTTGAGTGCAAGCGCAAATACAATTCACCCACCCACATGCACGAGCCCTAAACGTACACATCTCCAAATTGTTGAGCCTGGAGATGCTGCCCTATAGACTTGTAGAGACTGAGGCTTTCCGCAACCTGATGGCGGTGGCTGTCCCTCGGTACTTGGTCCCCAGCCGCCACTAGTTTTCCCGATGTGCCGTCCCAGCCCTACACCAGCACGTCAGAGAACATCATCCGTGCCCTGACCAATGCGGTTACTGAGAAGGTCCACCTAACCATGGACACGTGGACAAGTGCTGGCGGGCAGGGACACTATATCTCACTGACGGCACATTGGGTTAACTTGGTGGAGGCTGGGACCGAGTCTGACCCTGGGGCCGCTCATGTGCTGCTCACACCGAGGATTGCGGGGCCTGCCTCAGTCACAGTTTCTCAGGCTTTTTATGCCTCTTCCTCCAACCCCTCCTCTTCCTCCTCCTCCTCTCAATTACCATCCGTGAGCACGGCGCCTTCAGTCGGTAGCTCCAGGCGCAGGTGCACTGCCGTGGGTTAGCACCAACAGGCGGTGCTGAAACTGCTGAGCATAAATGACAAGAGGCACACCGCCCAAGAGCTGTTACAGGGCATCACTGTGCAGACCGATCTTTGGCTGGCGCGCTGAACCTCAGACCAGGCGTGGTTGTGTGTGACAACGGGTGTAACCTGGTGGTGGCTCTGCAACTCGGCAGACTCACACATGTGCCATCCCTGGCCCACGTGTTCTATCTTCTGGTTCAGCGGTTTCTCAAGACCTACCCCAATTTGTCTGAATTGCTCACCAAGGTGCGACGCATCTGTGTGCATTTCCGTAAGTCAACCACAGATGCTGCCATCCTCAGGGCAGTGCAACGGCGCTTACAACTGCCAGCTCAACGACTGTTGTGCGACGTGCCCACGCAATGGAATTCCACATTACACATGTTAGCCAGGGTTTACCAGCACCGCAGAGCCATTGTAGACTGCCAGATGACAACTTCCACGAGAACTGGTAGTCAGGTTAGTCAGCACCCTCAAGTCTACAATGAGGAGTGGACGTGGATGTCTGATATCTGTCAGGTGTTAAGCCACTTTGAGGAGTCAACACAGATGGTCAGCGGCGATGCCGCCATTATCAGCCTCACCATCCCGCTGCTTTGTCTGCTGAAAAACTCAGTGCTCAGCATGAAGTCAGTGGCTTTACGCTTGTCACAGGAGATGGGGGAAGAAAATACGTTGCTTGATAGCCAGAGCACCCTCAGGTCTGTTTCTCAGCATGTTTTGGAGGAGGGGGAGGAGGATGAGGAAGAGAAGGAGACTGTTGGCGAGACTGAAGAGGGTAACAATGCTCATTCCTTCTTATCTGTTCAGCATGTATGGGCTGAAGAGGAGGAGTTGGAGGAGGAGGAAATGGAGAGTCAGCCTACTGAGGAGAGGGAATTCTTGCGTGTTGGGACTCTGGCACACATGGCTGACTTCATGTTAGGCTGCCTTTCCCGTGACCCTCGCTTTATAAACATTTTTGCCAACACCGATTACTGGGTGTTCACCCTTCTGGACCCCCGGTACAAGCAGACCTTTTCCACTCTCATTCCTGTAGAGGAAAGGAGTACGAGAGTGAATCAATATCAAAAGGCCCTGGTGCACAAGCTGAAACTATCCTTCCCATCTGACACCGCTAGCGGCAGAGGACGTAGTTCTGTGGGCCAACTAGCGGGGGAGAGGAGGGGAGCAGGAAGCTTGTCAAGCACTGGCAGGGGAACACTCTCCAAGGCCTTTGCCAGTTTTATGTCACCCCAGCAAGACTATGTCACCCGGCCACAGTCTAGGCAGAGTAGGGGGGAGCTGTTCAGAAAGATGGTGAGGGAGTACCTAGCTGACCATACCAAAGTCCTGCGTGATCACTCTGCTCCATACAACTACTGGGTTGCAAAGCTGGACACGTGGCCAGAACTGGCGCTGTACGCCTTGGAGGTGCTGGCCTGCCCTGCCACTAGCGTGTTGTCAGAGCGGGCCTTCAGTGCAGCTGGTGGCATCATCACTGATAAGCATATACGCCTGTCAACTGACAGCACTGACAGGCTGACGCTTGTTAAAATGAATAAAGACTGGATTTCACCGGAATTCAAATCTCCACCGGGGGAAAGCAGCTCAGCATGAAGATTCTTCATGTATCATCTCCTCTCCTCCTCCTTATTTTCTTACACAAACGCTTAGCCAACGGGCAATTTTTCAGAGGGCCAACTGGCTCTCTTTTCAAACAATGTTTAGGGAGGGCCACCTACTGGCCCACTCTCCAATCAATTTTTTAGGGTCAACTACAGACACTTAAAAACTGTTTTTCAGGATGGTCAACTACAGACACTCCAAAAATTTTTTTAGCAGAGTCAACTTCAAACACTTTAAAACAATTTTTTGGGAGGCTCATCTACAGCCATTTGACTGCAATCACAGTCTGCCAAAGGCATTGGTGGTGTCACCGGCTACATTTTTGGGTGGTTCACCTGCTACCTCAGTCTCACTTGGTCACTCTGTTGTCACCACCATGCTGTGTCAGGGTAAAATTTTATGTGTTTCACCTGCTAACTCAGTCTCACTTGGTCACTCTGTTGTCACCACCATGCTGTGTCAGGGTAAAATTTGATGTGCTTCACCTGCTACCTCAGTCTCACTTGGTCACTCTGTTGTCACCGTTATGCTGTGTAAGGGTAAAATTTTATGTGCTTCACCTGCTAACTCAATCTCACTTGGTCACTCTGTTGTCACTGCCATGCTGTGTCAGGGTAAAATTTTATGTGCTTCACCTGCTAACTCAGTCTCACTTGGTCACTCTGTTGTCACCGCTATGCTGTGTCAGGGTAAAATTTTATGTGCTTCACCTGCTACCTCAGTCTCACTTGGTCACTCTGGGTTCACCGCTATGCTGTGTCAGGGTAAAATTTTATGTGCTTCACCTGCTACCTCAGTCTAACTTGGTCACTCTGTTGTCACCGCCATGTTGTGGCAGAGTAAATGTTTGGGTGGCTCACCTGCTACCTCATCTAACATGGTCACTTGGTGGTGTCACCGCCATGCTGTGTCAGGCTACATGTTTGGGTGGTTCACCTACTACCTCATCTAACTTGGCCACTTTGTGGTGTCACCGCCATGCTGTGTCAGGCTATATTTTTGGGTGGCTCACCTGCTTCCTCATCTAACTTGATCACTCTTTTGACACCGCCATGCTGTGTCAGGCTAAATTTTTGGGTGGTTCAGCTGCTATCTTAGTCTATGCTATCTCTGGGGTTCACCGCCATGCTGTAAACTGCAATCTCAGTCTTAACAAGTCATCATGGGGTTCTCTGACTTTGGGCTTGCTTTGTAAGTGGGCTGTGTATAAGTGGAGTTAAAAAACCGGAGTGTGTGTACTGAGTGTGAATTTGTGGGAGTGACTTCAAATAACTGTCTAGTTTATTGCAAAGGTCTTTGTTTGTTTAGTGCTTGCATTTGGTAATAACATTTAACCCCTTAATTACCAGGCCATTTTGCACCTTCGTGACCAGACTTATTTTTGAAAATCTGACATGTATCACTATATGTAGTGATAACTTTGAATCACTTTTACTTATCCAAGCCATTCTGAGATTGTTTTCTCGTGACATATTGTACTTCATGACATGTCATAAATTTGAGTCAATATATTTCATTTTTATTTATGAAAAAATCCCAACTTTACAAAAAATTTTGAAAAATTCACAATTTTCAAAATTTCAATTTCTCTGCTTTTAAAATTGAAAGTGATATCTCATAAAATATTTATTATTTAACATTCCCCATATGTCTACTTTATGTTTGCATCATTTTGTAAATGTCATTTTATTTTTTAGGACGTTAGAAGGCTTAGAATTTTAGAGGCAATTCTAAAATTTTTTAAGAAAATGTACAAAACCCACTTTTTAAGGACCAGTTCAGGTCTGAAGTCACTTTGTGGGGCTCACATAGTAGAACCCCCCATAAATGATCCCATTTTGGAAACTACACCCCTCAAGTTACTTAACACTGATTTTATAAGGTTTGTTAACCCTTTAGGTATTCCACAAGAATTAAAGGAAAATGGAGATTAAATTTCTAAATTTCACTTTTTTGGCAGATTTACCATTTTAGTCCATTTTTTCTTTAACACATCTAAGGTTAACAGCCAAACAGAACTCAAATATTTATTACCCTGATTCTGCGGTTTACAGAAACACCCCGCATGTGGTGGTAAACTGCTGTATGGGCACATGGCAGGGCACAGAGGGAGAGGAGTGTCGTATGGTTTTTGGAAGGCAGATTTTGCTGGACTGGTTTTTAGACATCATGTCCCATTTGAAGCCCACCAGATGCACCCTATAGTACAAACAATCAAAAAGTGACCCCATTTTGGAAACTACGTGATAAGATGATAGTTTTATTGGTACTATTTTGGGGTACATATGATTTTTAATCGCTCTATATTATTTTTTTTGGGAGGCAAGGTAGCCGAAGAATGGATGTTTTGGTACTGTATTTCTTTTTTGTTTCTTATAATGTTCATCTGACACGTTAGATCATGTGGTATTTTTATAGAGCGGGTTGTTATGGACGCAATGATATCAAATATGTCTACTTTCTTTGTTTGTTTGTTTCAGTTTTACATAATAAAGCATTTTTGAGAAAAAAATATGTTTTTGTGTCTCCAATTTCTGAATGGCATATCTTTTTTATTTTTCTTCCGATTGTCTTGTGTAGGGGCCCATTTTTTGCAGGAAGAGTTGAAATTTTTATTAGTACCATTTTTGAGTAAATATGATTTTTTGATTATTCATTATTACACTTTTTGGGGCAAGGTGACCCAAAAATTGGTAATTTTGGCACAGCTTTTATTTATTCATTTTTACTGCATTCACCTGAGGGGTTAGGTCATGTGAGATTTTTGTAGAGCAGGTTGTAACGGACGTGGCGATACCGAACATGTGTACTTTTTTTTATTTAAGGTTTACACAATAATATCATTTTTGAAACAAAAAAAAATCATGTTTTAGTGTCTTCATAGTGTGAGAGCTGTAGTTTTTTTATTTTTTGGGCGATTGTCTCGGGTAGGGGCTAATTTTTTGCGGGATGAGATGACGGTTAGATTGGTACTATTTTGGGGGGAATACGCCTTTTTGATCGCTTGGTATTACGTTTTTTGTGATGTAAGGTGACAAAAAATTGCTTTTTTAACATACCGTATATGCCGGCGTATAAGACGACTGGGCGTATAAGACGACCCCCAACTTCTGCCCTAAAAATATAGAATTTGGTATATACTCACTGTATAAGACTACCCCTCTCCCAAATGAAAAAAAGTCTGCTTTGATTTCAACATGTTAATTTTAATTCAAATGCATATGACATGCAGGTACTGTATATAGCAGCAAAACTGTCACTTATAAACATAAGGTTGTTTCAAACATGTACGGTAAAGCTAAAACTTTGCAAAACAAACAAGAGAGCAAGTGCCTGGTGATCATAACTGTAAGCTGCGATATTGTAACAGGTCTTGCTGGCATGACAGTTTCCCTTTAAAAGCCTTCAAAATCCTCCTGAGAATATAGAGAATAGTATGCTACTTCAGTATGCTAAGAGCAGGGCTCTCTACGCGCTGACGGGGAAAAAAAAAACACCTCACACAGTGAGGCCCCCGTATATCCGGCGTATAAGACGACCCCCCACTGTAGCCATTATTTTAAGGGGTTAAAAAGTAGTCTTATACGCCAGTATATACTGTAGTTTTTATTTTATTTTTTTTACTGTGTTCATCTGAGGGGTTAGGCCATGTGAGATTTTTGTAGAGTAAGTTGTTATGGACGCGGCAATACCTAACATGTCTAGGGCATTTTATTATTTTATTTTATTTATTTTTACTCAGTTATAAATGTGCATATATGGAAAAAAATGATTTTTTTCTACGTTTTTCATTACACTTTTTTGACTCAGACCCACTTGGTTCTTGAAGATCCAGTGGATCTGATGTCTCTATAATACACTGCAGTACGCTATATAGTGTACTGCAGTGTATTTTTACTTTACAGTAAGCCTGATCAGGCTCCTGCCTTTAGCAGGAACCTGGTCAGGCTTGATATACCATGGCAAGCTCCCTCCCTCTCTTCTGGCCACACCATCGGTGCGCTGCCAGCGCACCGCAGCGCCCAATGGGGGAGGGAGGGAGCGTATTCCCTGTTAACCCCTTCCATGCCGTGGTCCCTACAGACCGCGGCATGGAAGGGGTTAAACGGCCGACATCACTACCAGCAGCGATGTCGGCCGTTACATTAGATTGTCAGCTGTATGTTACATGCTGTGGGTGGTCGGGGAGGGCAGGGCAGGTCCCGCTCGGCCATCCTGAAGTATTAGAACATAGCAGTGCAGCCCCGATGTCCTTGAGGACATCGGGGCTGCGCTGCTGAACTCTGCGATTGGTCAGTCAAATCTGACTGACCAATCGCAGGGGTTCTAAGGTGGGGACCACTGTGATTGGTCCCCTGCCGGGTGTCCGGACAGCTCTGCTGTCCGTGACACCAGTTTGCAAGCAAGTGTCGCCGCAAGTGTACTTGTGGTGACACTTGGAGCTCATGACATACTGTGCACGTCATGATGCGGTAACTAACACCACATCAAGACGTACATAGTACGTCATCAGTCACTAAGGGGTTAAACCCACTTTTTTTCTCTGCTGTGTACCTGGTGAAGGGGAGTGGTTAGCAATCCCAGGTGCTATAAATTACATAGCTAAACTCTTATAGAGCTTACTCTGACTTTGGGCTTGCTTTGTAAGTGGGCTGTGTATAAGTGGAGTTAAAAAAACGGAGTGCTGGTACTGAGTGTGAATTTGTTGGAGTGACTTCAAATAACTGTCTAGTTTATTGCAAAGGTCTTTGTTTGTTTAGTGCTTGCATTTGGTTGCATTTGGTAATAACATTTAACACCTTGCCGACATAGGACGAGAATGCCGTCCTAATATGGCGTTACTTAACGCCCTAGGACGAGCAGTCTCGTCCTAGGGTTAAGGTGCTGCTGCTGCCCCGCTGCCGCAATCTGCAGCAGGGGCCCGGCTGTTAGTATACTAACAGCCGGGCCTCTGCTGTATCCGCCAGCACCGGTGATTACACTGATGCCGGCGGATTAACCCCTTGTATGCCGCGGTCACGCTGACCGCGGCATACAAGGCAATTGCGGCAGCTTTTTAAAGCCATCGGGTCCCCGAGAGGCGGTGGGGGGGGCCAATGGTTGAGATGGAAGCCCCGATGCCTTGCCCAGAGGCATCAGGACTCCCATCTACGGAAGCCCAGGAGACCCAGCCACAGCAACGGCAACGGTCATCGTCTCACAGTGTGAGACGCTGACAGTTGAATGCAGTACAATACAGATGTATTGTGCTGCATTCAATCAGGGATCAGACCCTGAAATGTTAAAGTCCCTTACTGGGACATAAGTGAAATGTTAAAAAAAAAGTTAAATAAAAGTGTTTTAACAAAAAAAAATAAAAAAAATAATAAAGTTTCAATAAAAAAAGCCCCTTCCCCATAAAGAAACACATAAAAATAGAAAAAAAAAATATATATATACATATTAGGTATCGCCACGTCCATAAAAACCTGCTTTATTAAAATATCACATGATCCAGCCCGCCTGGT
This sequence comes from Rhinella marina, assembly GCA_900303285.1. Taxonomy (NCBI): domain Eukaryota; kingdom Metazoa; phylum Chordata; class Amphibia; order Anura; family Bufonidae; genus Rhinella; species Rhinella marina. Next base: position 144,926 of record ONZH01030555.1, read on the forward strand.
CAACACCGTAAAAAATTAAAAATAAAAACTGTCTAAAAAGTCATTTTTTGTCACATTTCATCACAAAAATTGTAATGCATGCGATCAAAAAAGTGTATGCCCCCAAAAATAGTACCAATCTAACTGTCATCTCATCCCGCAAAAAATGAGCCCTTACCTGAGACAATCACCCAAAAAATAAAAAAACTACAGCTCTCTGACTATGGAGACCATAAAACATGATTTTTTTGTTTAAAAAATTATATTATTGTGTAAAACTTAAAAAAAAAACTAAGTATACATGTTAGGTATCGCCACGTTCGTAAAAACCTGCTCTACAAAAATTTAGCATGATATCTCCCCTCAGGTGACCACTGTAAAAAAAAAATAAATAAAAACTGTCTAAAAATAGCCATTTTTTGTCACATTTCATCACAAAAATTGTAATACCAACTGATCAAAAAAGCGTATGCCCCCAAAAATAGTACCAAACTAATCGTCATCTCATCCCGCAAAAAATGAGCCCCTACCTGAGACAATAGCCCAAAAAATAAAAAAACTACAGCGCTCTGACTATGGAGACACTAAAACATGATTTTTTTTGTTTCAAAAAGGATATTATTGTGTAAAACTCAAATAAATAAAAATAAGTATACATGTTAGGTATCGCCACGTCCATAAAAACCTGCTCTACAAAAATATAGCATGATCTCTCCCCTCAGGTGAACACTGTAAAAAATAAAAAATAAAAACTGTCTAAAAAAAGCCATTTTTTGTCACATTTCATCACAAAAAATGTAATACCAAGCGATCAAAAAAGCATATGCCCCCAAAAAATAATACCAATCTAATCGGCATCTCATCACGCAAAAAATGAGCCCCTACCTGAGACAATCGCCCAAAAAATAAAAAAAACTACAGCTCTCTGACTATGGAGACACTAAAAAATGATTTTTTTTTTGTTTCAAAAAGGATATTATTGTGTAAAACTTAAAAAAATAAAAATAAGTATACATGTTAGGTATCGCCACGTCCGTAAACACCTTCTCTACAAAAATATAGCATGATCTCTCCCCTCAGGTGAACACTGTAAAAAATAAAAAATAAAAACTGTCTAAAAAAAGCCATTTTTTGTCACATTTCATCACAAAAAATGTAATACCAAGCGATCAAAAAAGCACATGCCCCCAAAAATAGTACCAATCTAATTGTCATCTCATCCCGCAAAAAATGAGCCCCTACCTGAGACAATCGCCCAAAAAAATAAAAAAAACTACAGCTCTCTGACTATGGAGACACTAAAACATGATTTTTTTTGTTTCAAAAAGGATATTATTGTGTAAAACTTAAAAAAATAAAAATAAGTATACATGTTAGGTATCGCCACGTCCGTAAAAACCTGCTCTAAAAAAATATAGCATGAGCTCTCCCCTCAGGTGAACACTGTAAAAAATAAAAAATAAAAACTGTCTAAAAAAAGCCATTTTTTTCACATTTCATCACAAAAAATGTAATACCAAGCGATCAAAAAAGCGTATGCCCCAAAAATAGTACCAATCTAATCGTCATCTCATCCCGCAAAAAATGAGCCCCTACCTGAGACAATAGCCCAAAAAATAAAAAAAATACAGCTCTCTGACTATGGAGACACTGAAACATGATTTTTTTTGTTTCAAAAAGGATATTATTGTGTAAAACGTAAATAAATAAAAATAAGTATACATGTTAGGTATCGCCACGTCCGTAAAAACCTGCTCTACAAAAATATAGCATGATCTATCCCCTCAGGTGAACACCGTAAAAAATAAAAAATAAAAACTGTCTAAAAAGCCATTTTTTGTCACATTTCATCACAAAAAATGTAATACCAAGCGATCAAAAAAGCGTATGCCCCCAAAAATAGTACCAATCTAATCGTCATCTCATCCCGCAAAAAAATGAGCCCCTACCTGAGACAATCGCCCAAAAAATAAAAAAATTACAGCTCTCTGACTATGGAGACACTAAAATGTGATTTTTTTTGTGTTTCAAAAATATTGTGTAAAACTTAAATAAATAAAAAAAGTATACATATTAGATATTACCGCGTCCGTAACAACCTGTTCTATAAAAATATCACACGATCTAACCTGTCAGATGAATGTTGTAAATAACAAAAAATAAAAACAATGCCAAAACTGCTAGTTTTTGTTACCTTGCCTCACAAAAAGTGTAATATAGAGCTACCAAAAATCGTATGTTCCCTAAAATAGCACTAACAAAACTGCCAACGTATCCCGTAGTTTCCAAAATGGGGTCAGTTTTTTGGAGTTTCCTACTCTAGGGGTGCATCAAATGTGACATGACAACTTAAACTTTTTCCAGTGAAATCTGCCCTGGCGTTCCTTTCCTTCTGCGCCCTGCCGTGTGCCTGTACAACAGTTTACGATGACAAATGGGGCATTTCTGTAAACTACATAATCAGGGTAATAATTACTGAGTTTTATATGGCAGTTAACCCTTGCTTTATTCTCAGAATAAAATTATTCATATGGAAAATCTGCCAAAAAAAGTGAAATTCGGAAATTTTGGCTACATTTGGCTACAATGGCTTTAATTCTTGTGGAACACCTAAAGGGTTAATAATGTTTGTTAAATCAGTTTTGAATACCTTGAGGGGTGTAGTTTCTAAAATGAGGTCAGTTTTGGGTGGTTTCTATGATGGAAGCCTCACAAAGTGACTTCAAACCTGAACTGGTCCTTAAAAAGTGGGTTTTGGAAATTTTGTGAAAAATTTCAAGATTTGCTTCTAAATTTCTAAGCCTTCTAACGTCCCAAAAAAATAAAATGTAATTTTCAAAGTGATCCAAACCTGAAGTAGACACATGGGGAATGTAAAGTCATAACTATTTTTGGAGGCATTACTATGTATTTTAAAAGTAGAGAAATTGACATTTGGAAATTTGCAAATTTTTGTAAATTTTTGGTAAATTTGGTATGTTTTTATAAATAAGAATGAAATATTTTGACTCAAATTTACCACTGTCATGAAGTACAATATGTGACGAGAAAACAATCTCAGAATGGCCTGGATAAGTAAAAGCGTTCTAAAGTTATCACCACATAAAGTGAGACATGTCAGATTTGCTAAAAATGGCCTGGTCCTTAAGGTGAAAAATGGCTGGGTCCTTAAGGTGTTAAACCCACTTTTTTTTCTCTGCTGTGTACCTGGTGAAGGGGAGTGGTTAGCAATCCCAGGTGCTATAAATTACATAGCTAAACTCTTATAGAGCTTGCTCTGACTTTGGGCTTGCTTTGTAAGTGGGCTGTGTATAAGTGGAGTTAAAAAAACGGAGTGCTGGTACTGAGTGTGAATTTGTTGGAGTGACTGCAAATAACTGTCTAGTTTATTGCAAAGGTCTTTGTTTGTTTAGTGCTTGCATTTGGTTGCATTTGGTAATAACATTTAACACCTTGCCGACCTAGGACGAGAATGCCGTCCTAATATGGCGTTACTTAACGCCCTAGGACGAGCATTCTCGTCCTAGGGTTAACGTGCTGCTGCTGCCCTGCTGCCGCAATCTGCAGCAGGGGCCCGGCTGATACTAACAGCCGGGCCTCTGCTGTATCCGCCAGCACCGGTGATTACACCGATGCCGGCGGATTAACCCCTTGTATGCCGCAGTCACGCTAACTGTGGCATACAAGGCAATTGCGGCAGCTTTTTAAAGCCATCGGGTCCCCGAGAGGCAGTGGTGGGGGCCCGATGGTTGAGATGGAAGCCCCGATGCTTTGCCAAGAGGCATCGGGACTCCCATCTACGGAAGCCCAGGAGACCCAGCCACAGCGCTGGGTCTCCTAGGCAACGGTCAGCGTCTCACAGTGTGAGACGCTGACAGCTGAATGCAGCACAATACAGATGTATTGTGCTGCATTCAATCAGGGTT
>ONZH01030556.1:0-12401 GCA_900303285.1 Rhinella marina
GCGTAATGTCCGACCAGGCGGGTCCGTGCTTCCCAGCTCTGATTGTATGAGTGAATCGCGTACGTTCAGCAGCGGGATCTGCGCTCTCCAGCTCTGATCTGTATGAGTGAATCGTACGGTCGCCAGGCGGGACCCGCGCTCTCCCAGCTCTGATCTGTATGAGGAGATCGCGTACGTTTCGGCCAGGCGGATCCATGCTTTCCCATCTCTGATTTGTATGAGTGACGCGTACGGTTCGGCCAGGCGGGTCCGTGCTTTCCCAGCTCTGATCTGTATGAGTGAATCGCGTACGGTTCGCCAGGCGGGATCCGCGCTCTCCCAGCTCTGATCTGTATGAGTGAATCGCGTACGTGCACAGGGGATCCCCGCCTCCAGCTGATTTGTATGATGAATCGCGTACGGTTCGCCAGGCGGGGTCCGCTTTCCAGCTCTGATCTGTATGAGTGAATCGCGTACCAGTTCGGCCAGCGGATCCGCTCTCCCAGCTCTGATCTGTATGATTGAATCGCGTACGTTCGGCAGGGGGATCCGCGCTTCCCAGCTCTGATCTGTATGAGTGAATCGCGTACGGTTCGGCCAGGCTGGATCCGCGCTTCCCAGCTCTGATCTGTATGAGTGAATCGCGTTTATTCGCGTCTGTCTGTATGCGCCAGGGGGACCGCGCTCTCCTAGCTGTTATCTGTATGAGTGAATCGCGTACGGTTCCGGAGGCGTCTCCTAGCTGTCTGTATCGGTTCGCGGCCAGGCGGGATCCGTGTTCCTAGCTGTTATCTGTATTGAGGAATCGCGTACGGTTCGGCCAGGCGCATCCGCGCTCTCCCAGCTCTGATCTGTATGAGTGAATCGCGTACGGTTCAGCCAGAGGGGATCCGCACTCTCCAGCTGTTATCTGTATGAGTGAATCGCGTACGGTTCGCCAGGCCAGCGGGGTGCGCGCGGTCTCCCAGCTGTTTCTTATGAGTGAATCGCACACGGTTCGGCCAGGTGAGATCCGCGCTCTCCCAGCTGATCTGTATGAGTGAATCGCACACGTTCGGCAGGCGGATCCCGGTCTCCCAGCTCTGATCTGTATAAGTGAATCGCGTACGGTTCGGCAGGCGGATCGCGGTCTCCCAGCTCTGATCTGTATAATGAATGCGTACGGTTGGCCAGGCGAGATCCGCGTCCCAGCTCTGATCCGTATGAGTGAATCGCGTTGGTCGGCGTAGCGCGGATCCGCGCTCTCCCAGCTCTGATCTGTATGAGTGAATCGCGTACGTTCGGCGAGGCGGGATCCGCGCTCTCCTAGCTGTTATCTGTATGATCGCGTACGATCAGCCAATCCGCGTATTGAGATCGCGTACGGTTCGGCCAGGCGGATCCGCGCTCTCCCAGCTCTGATCTGTATGAGTGAATCGCGTACGGTTCGGCCAGGCGGGATCCGCGATCTCCACAGCTCTGATCTGTATGAGTGAATCGCGTATGGTAAGGCGGGATCCGCGCTCAACCCTAACCCTACCCTCTCCCAGCTCTGATCTGTATGATTGAATCGCGTACGGTTCGGCCAGGTGGGATCCGCGCTATCCCAGCTCTGATCTGTATGAGTGAATCGCGTACGGTTCGACCAGGCGGGATCCGCGCTCTCCCAGCTCTGATCTGTATGAGTGAATCACGTATGGTTCGGCCAGGCGGGATCCGCGCTCTCCTAGCTGTTATCTGTATGAGTGAATCGCGTACGGTTCGGCCAGGCGGGATCCGCGCTCTCCTAGCTGTTATCTGTATGAGTGAATCGCGTACGGTTCGGCCAGGCGGCATCCGCGCTCTCCCGGCTCTGATCTGTATGAGTGAATCGTGTACGGTTCGGCCAGGCGGGATCCGTGTTCTCCTAGCTGTTATCTGTATGAGTGAATCGCGTACGGTTCGGCCAGGCGGCATCCACGCTCTCCCAGCTCTGATCTGTATGAGTGAATCGCGTACGGTTCGGCCAGGCGGGATCCGCGCTCTCCCAGCTCTTATCTGTATGAGTGAATCGCGTACGGTTCGGCCAGGCGGGATCCGCGCTCTCCCAGCTCTGATCTGTATGAGTGAATCGCGTACGGTTCAGCCAGGCGGGATTCCGCACTCTCCCAGCTGTTATCTGTATGAGTGAATCGCGTACGGTTCGGCCAGGCGGGGTGCGCGCTTCTCCCAGCTGTTATCTGTATGAGTGAATCGCACACGGTTCGGCCAGGTGAGATCCGCGCTCTACCCAGCTCTGATCTGTATGAGTGAATCGCACACGGTTCGGCCAGGCGGGATCCGCGTTCTCCCAGCTCTGATCTGTATGAGTGAATCGCGTACGGTTCGGCCAGGCGAGATCCGCGGTCTCCCAGCTCTGATCTGTATAAGTGAATCGCGTACGGTTTGGCCAGGTGAGATCCGCGGTCTCCCAGCTCTGATCCGTATGAGTGAATCGCGTACGGTTCGGCCAGGCGGGATCCGCGCTCTCCTAGCTGTTATCTGTATGAGTGAATCGCGTACGGTTCGGCCAGGCGGGATCCGCGCTCTCCTAGCTGTTATCTGTATGAGTGAATTGCGTACGGGTTCGGCCAGGCGGGATCGCGCTCTCCCAGCTCTGATCATGTATGAGTGAATTGCGTACGGTTTCGGTCCAGGTGGGATCCGCGCATCTCCTAGCTGTTATCTCTATGAGTGAATCGCGTACGGTTCGGCCAGGCGGGATCCGCGCTCTCCCAGCTCTGATCCGTATGAGTGAATTGCGTACTGTTCGGCCAGGCGGATCCGCGCTCTCCTAGCTGTTATCTGTATGAGTGAATCGCGTACGGTTCGGGCCAGGTGGGATTCCGCGCTCTCCCATCTGTTATCTGTATGAGTGAATCGCGTACGGTTCGGCCAGGCGGGATCCGCGCTCTCCCAGCTCTGATCTGTATGAGTGAATCGCGTACGGTTCGGCCAGGTGGATCCGCGCTCTCCCATCTGTTATCTGTATGAGTGAATCGCGTACGGTTCGGCCCAGGTGGGATCCGCCGCTCTCCCATCTGTTATCTGTTATGAGTGAATCGCGTACGGTTCGGCCAGGCGGGATCCGCGCTCTCCCATCTGTTATCTGTATGAGTGAATCGCGTACGGTTCGGCCAGGCGGGATCCGCGCTCTCCTAGCTGTTATCTGTATGAGTGAGTCGCGTACGTTCGGCCAGGCGGGATCCGCGCTCTCCCATCTCTGATCTGTATGAGTGAATCGCGTAGGGTTCGGCCAGGCGGATCCGCATTCTCCCAGCTGTTATCTGTATGAGTGAATCGCGTACGGTTCGGCCAGGCGGGATCCGCTCTGATCTGTATGAGTGAATCGCGTCGGCAGGCTCGGATGCAGTGTCCGAGTCTCCGTCTCCCAGCTCTGTCTGTAGAGTGAATCGCGTACGTTCGCCAGCGGATCCGCGCTCTCCCAGCTCTGATCTGTATGAGTGAATCGCTTACGGTTCGGCCAGGTGGGATCCGCGCTCTCCCAGCTCTGATCTGTATGAAGTCGTGGTACGGCGGCCAGGCGGGATCCGCGCTCTCCCAGCTCTGTATCTGTATGAGTGAATCGCGTACGGTTCGAGCCAAGGCGGGCATCCGCGCTCTCCCAGCTCTGTTCTCTATGAGTGAATCGCGTACGGTTCAGCCAGGCGGGGTCCGCGCTCTCCCAGCTCTGTTCTCTATGAGTGAATCGCGTACGGTTTCGACCAGGCGGGGTCCGTGCTCTCCAGCTCTGTTCTCTATGAGTGAATCGCGTACGGTTCGACCAGGCGGGGTCCGTGCTTCTCCAGCTCTGTTCTCTATGAGTGAATCGCGTACGGTTCGGGCCAGGCGGGGTCCGTGCTCTCCCAGCTCTGTTCTCTATGAGTGAATCGCGTACGGTCGACCAGGCGGGTCCGTGCTTCCCGCCTCTCTATGAGTGATCGCGTACGTTCACCAGGCGGGGCCGTCTCTCCAGCTCTGTTCTCTATGAGTGAATCGCGTACGGTTCGGCCAGGCGGGGTCCGTGCTTTCCCAGCTCTGATCTGTATGAGTGAATCGCGTACGGTTCGGCCAGGCGGGGTCCCGTGCTCTCCAGCTCTGTTCTCTATGAGTGAATCGCGTACGGTTCGACCAGGCGGGGTCCGTGCTCTCCCAGCTCTGTTCTCTATGAGTGAATCGCGTACGGGTTCGACCAGGCGGGGTCCGTGCTCTCCCAGCTCTGTTCTCTATGAGTGAATCGCGTACGGTTCGGCCAGGCGGGGTCCGTGCTTTCCCAGCTCTGATCTGTATGAGTGAATCGCGTACGGTTCGGCCAGGCGGGATCCGCGTTCTCCCAGCTCTGATCTCTAGACTCCTTGCTTTGTTTTTCAGAAGGCCTGAGCTGTATGAACAAGGAACATGGATGTGCCCACATCTGCAGGGAGACCCCGAGAGGCGGCGTGGCGTGCGACTGCAGACCCGGATTTGAGCTTGCAAAGAACCAACGAGATTGTATCTGTGAGTTTATTGGGAAGCTCCAGGGCCTGGTCAGGGGAGTGTGAACACAGGTCTATGGAGAGGGTCTCACACGTAGAGCCCCAGGACTGCTTTCTGTGGACAGAAACAAAAAGTCCAATTTAAAGATCTCTGCTTGCTGTTGCTGGCTGAAGCAATGTCCGGATCCAACAATTCTATGCATTTACTACAGATGTATCCAGTGCAGACGATCGTCTGTGAGCTGAGCACGTCTCTCCTGTCTGGTACTTTGTTGCAGTGTATCAGTGCAGGTGATTGTATTGGTTTCTATTGCAGAGGGTTTTATACACTGGATACAGTTGTAATAAGTTAGGACTTTTCCAGGCTTTGGATGTAAACAGGAATGCTTTCGTTCACACAGCAAGCAGAGATCTAGAAAACAGTAAAGCATGGGAAAGAAAGCTGCTGCCTGTCATAGATGAATAAATGGGTCTGTGGTCAATCAGACTGCCCCCCCCCCCCTGTCAGATATCGGGCTCCAGATTAAGGATCCCTGCTGGTCCGCTTGGAACGTTCTATTTCAGTAAACGGGGGAATTTCTGTGCCATAAACAGATGCAAACAATGGTGAAGTGTGAGTGGTGCCTATTGCCGGCAGCCTCGCTCCATCACAGACACGTCCAGCAGTCAGGCCTCTTCACACTCAGGGCTTGTGAACTGGCTTCACCCAGAGGGGAGGGGGTGGGGGGGGTTGTTAAATAAACTCCTGGGGGGGGATTGGGCTGAGGGAGGCTCGGGTTTCAGATCACACAGGAGATAGCAACGACTGCATGAAATGTGAGGACAAAATGAGATTTATTAAAATCCCTGATCCTCCATTATGAAATGTTCTGCTACTTTCTAATATACTTTATTTCAATTCTTCTCCATTTTCCACATCTCTGCTTACTGTCAGTGAATAGAAACACACTGGTGCATACACCTCTACAATGTATCCAGTCTAGATTATCCTCTTTGCACTGATACATTGTAGCAAATTTCTAGGACATGAGAGAGAGGTGTTCTGCTGACAGATTTAACCCCTTAGAGCAGGGATCAGCAACCCCCGGCACTCCAGCTGGCTGTTCTGAAACTACAACTCCCAGAATCCTCCTTTCATTTCTGTGGGAGTTACGAGAACACCCGAGTAAGTTTGCATGCTGGGAGTTGTAGTTTCACAGCAGCTGGAGTGCCGAAGGTTGCTGATGTTGTCAGTGAAATCAGAACTCCGTCTCAACAAGTTTTCAGACTCTGAATCTACACAGTGGAAGCTCCTGTTCACTGACAGCAAGTAAAGATCTGGAAAATGGTGAGGAGCAGAACCTTTCAGTTTACAGTAATGAAGCTTCATCTGTATAAACCAGGATGCCCCCCCAATCACAAGGCCCATGTCCCCCTTTGAGGCGGTTTTTCAGTTCATCTTTCTCGCTGTGATGGAGAGGGGTTTATCGGCCGGTATAATCTCATTCAGCCGGTCGTCCTCTAATACTGACTCCTGTCCCTGTTCTCTTCACAGTGACCTGTAATCATGGCAATGGAGGATGTCAGCATACCTGTAATGATACAGACACCCGGCCCGTCTGCATGTGCCACCCGAAGTACACACTGCAATCTGATGGCAGAACCTGTGTTGGTAAATAGTATTGTGCTTCTGAAAACTTCGTCTCCCCACCTCTGATCTTTCCTTAGTCGCGTGAGGAGACTCATCTGGTGGCATCACTGTGTACATACATTACTTATCCTGTACTGATCCTGAGTTACATCCTGTATTATACTCCAGAGCTGCACTCACTATTCTGCTGGTGCAGTCACTGTGTACATACATTACTTATCCTGTACTGATCCTGAGTTACATCCTGTATTATACTCCAGAGCTGCACTCACTATTCTGCTGGTGCAGTCACTGTGTACATACATTACTTATCCTGTACTGATCCTGAGTTACATCCTGTATTATACTCCAGAGCTGCACTCACTATTCTGCTGGTGCAGTCACTGTGTACATACATTACTTATCCTGTACTGATCCTGAGTTACATCCTGTATTATACTCCAGAGCTGCACTCACTATTCTGCTGGTGCAGTCACTGTGTACATACATTACTTATCCTGTACTGATCCTGAGTTACATCCTGTATTATACTCCAGAGCTGCACTCACTATTCTGCTGGTGCAGTCACTGTGTACATACATTACTTATCCTGTACTGATCCTGAGTTACATCCTGTATTATACTCCAGAGCTGCACTCACTATTCTGCTGGTGCAGTCACTGTGTACATACATTACTTATCCTGTACTGATCCTGAGTTACATCCTGTATTATACTCCAGAGCTGCACTCACTATTCTGCTGGTGCAGTCACTGTGTACATACATTACTTATCCTGTACTGATCCTGAGTTACATCCTGTATTATACTCTAGAGCTGCACTCACTATTCTGCTGGTGCAGTCACTGTGTACATACATTACTTATCCTGTACTGATCCTGAGTTACATCCTGTATTATACTCCAGAGCTGCACTCACTAGTTGTAGATACCTGATGTGTAAGTTTTTGCGTCAGACTTTTAGTGTTGTAGTTTGACTCGTGTGCTTTCACCAGAGAAGAGGATCTACAGCATTCTAATCTGGCGAGGAAAAGGTGAACGCAGCTGGTCATGGGATTCCTCCATATGTTTACTTTGTTATCCCCGCAGGCGTCAGACGCTCACTCTTTTTAATAACTGAGGGGCATCTGTGCGCCAGAACTGAAATCTACAGCAGCGGGGGAGCATAATCTCTAATATGTATAAACATGAATGTCTGTTTCCTCTTTATGCGTGACTGATCTGCACCACATTTGGCACATAGGTACACCGGGTGTCCCGAATGGTTTTAGACCGGGTCTCAGCTCTCTAGGACATACCATTCTTGAGATGTTCCCAAAACTGTTAAGGGGGTGTGTTGCTATGGAGGTCAAATTATAAGGGGGTGTGGCACTGTGGAGGGTCACTGTTAAGGGGGTGGGGCTGCTGTGGAGGTCAATGTTAAAGAACCAAGGTGCTGTGGAGGTCACTGTTAAGAGGGTGGGCTCATGTGGAGGTCACTGTTAAGGGGTGGTTCATTGTAGACGTCACTGTTAAGAACTCTAAGGATTTGGCTCTGTGGAGGTCACTGTTAAGGGGGACACTGTGGGGGTTACTATTAAGGGGGCAGGCCTCTGTGGAGGTAAATGTTTAAACAACCAGGATGCTGTGGAGGTCATGGTTAAGGGGTGGCACACTGTGGGGTGGTCACTGTTAAGAGGATGGGCTGATGTGGAGGTCAATATTAAGGGGGTGGTGCATTGTAGAGGTCACTTTTTAGGAGGTGGGGCTTTGTGGACATCACCATTAAGGAGGCGAGGCTCTTTGGAGGTCACTGTTAAAGGGTTGTGGCACTGTGGAGGTCATTTTTGAGGGGGTGTGGCACTGTGGAGGTCAATGTTGTGGAGCTGTGGCACTGTGGAGGTCACTTTTGAGGGGGTGGTGGCACTGTAAAGGTCACTGTTGAGGGGGTGTGGCACTGTGGAGGTCACTGTTGAGGGAGTGTGGCACTGTGGAGGTCACTGTTGAGAGGGTGTGTCACTGTGGAGGTCATTGTTGAGGGGTGCGGCACTGTGGAGGTCACTGTTAAGGGGGTGTGGCACTGTGGAGGTCAATGTTGAGGAGTTGTGGCACTGTGGAGGTCACGTTTGAGGGGGTGTGGCACTGTAAAGGTCATTGTTGAGGGGTGTGGCACTGTGGAGGTCACTGTTGAGGGGGGTGTGGCACTGTGGAGATCACTGTTGAGGGGGTGCAGCACTGTGGAGGTCACTGTTGAGGGGGTGTGGCACTGTGGAGGTCACTGTTGAGGGGGTGTGGCACTGTGGAGGTCATTGTTGAGGGGGTGTGGCACTGTGGAGGTCATTGTTGAGGGGGTGTGGCACTGTGGAGGTCACTGTTGAGGGTGTGTGGCACTGTGGAGGTCACTGTTGAGGGGGTGTGGCACTGTGGAGGTCACTGTTGAGGGGGTGTGGCACTGTGGAGGTCACTGTTGAGGGGGTGTGGCACTGTGGATATAGATGTTATATACCACTGTGAAGCCGTGTCATCTGGCTAGTATTATAATGACTCTTACAGACCCGCCATGTCCGTCTCTCTCCCACAGCTTGAGTCATGGCGCCAGTGTCCCCTTAAAGCTAAAATCCAAGCATTTTTGTGATAAGAACCGTTTTGATAACGACTTCTCTGTCTCCTCAGAAACTTGTGCTGTTAATAACGGCGGGTGTGACCGGACGTGCCGGGACACATCTACAGGGGTGCGCTGCAGCTGTCCTGTCGGATTTACCTTGCAGTTTGATGGCAAGACGTGTAAAGGTAAGCGGGCGTCGGCTGCAGGCAGAGGGCCCCTCTCTCCTGCCTGTGCCAAGCTAAGGCTGTGCCATCCTGTGGGAAGTGTGTTATAGGGAAATTTGGATGGGGTCCTGAAGATTTATCCTACCTGTGAAGTCACACTGTAAATGAGCAAAGTGAAGCGCCACCTATTGGTCAGATTATTGGGTCATTGCTTCAGTATAGCGATAAACCTGCAGAAGGTGGTGTGGAAGTGGAGGTCACTGTTGAGGGGTGTGGCACTGTGGAGGTCACTGTTGAGGGTGTGGCACTGTGGAGGTCACTGTTGAGGGCTGTGGCACTGTGAAAGTCCTGTTGAGGGTGTGGCACTGTGGAGGTCACTGTTGAGGGGTGTGGCACTGTGGAGGTCACTGTTGAGGGCTGTGGCACTGTGAAAGTCACTGTTGAGGGGTGTGGCACTGTGGAGGTCAGTGTTGAGGGGTGTGGCACTGTGGAGGTCACTGTTGAGGGGTGTGGCACTGTGGAGGTCACTGTTGAGGGGTGTGGCACTGTGGAGGTCACTGTTGAGGGGTGTGGCACTGTGGAGGTCACTGTTGAGGGGTGTGGCACTGTGGAGGTCAGTGTTGAGGGGTGTGGCACTGTGGAGGTCACTGTTGAGGGGTGTGGCACTGTGGAGGTCAGTGTTGAGGGTGTGGCACTGTGGAGGTCACTGGTTGAGGGGTGTGGCACTGTGGAGTCAGTGCTGAGGGGGTGTGGCACTGTGGAGGTCACTGTTTGAGGGGTGTGGCACTGTGGAGGTCAGTGTTGAGGGCTGTGGCACTGTGAAAGTCACTGTTGAGGGGTGTGGCACTGTGGAGGTCAGTGTTGAGGGTTTGGCACTGTGGAGGGTCAGTGTTGAGGGTGTGGCACTGTGGAGGTCAGTGTTGAGGGGTGTGGCACTGTGGAGGTCAGTGTTGAGGGGTGTGGCACTGTGGAGGTCACTGTTGAGGGGTGTGGCACTGTGGAGGTCAGTGTTGGAGGGGTGTGGCACTGTGGAGGTCACTGTTGAGGGGTGTGGCACTGTGGAGGTCAGTGTTGAGGGGTGTGGCACTGTGGAGGTCAGTGTTGAGGGGTGTGGCACTGTGGAGGTCAGTGTTGAGGGGTGTGGCACTGTGGAGGTCACTGTTGAGGGGGTGTGGCACTGTGGAAGTCAGTGTTGAGGGGGTGGTGGCACTGTGGAGGTCACTGTTGAGGGGTGTGGCACTGTGGAGGTCAGTGTTGAGGGGTGTGGCACTGTGGAGGTCACTGTTGAGGGGGTGGCAGGAGTCCCTTTTTGTAGCCTCAGTTGTCCACCATCTTGTCTGTCCTGGGTGTCCACCACGGTAAACCCCGGGTAATTATCTGACTCTTCCTCGTTTCAGATGTTGATGAATGCCAGAGCAACAACGGAGGGTGTGATCACTTCTGCAAAAATACTGTGGGCAGCTTTGATTGCAGCTGCAAAATAGGGTATAAACTGCTGACAGACGAGAAGTCCTGCCAAGGTAACAATGTAACCATCAATGTAACAATAAATGTCACCAGTGCGGGGGGGTCTCAGTGGTGGTCGCTGACTTCTGGGGGGGGAACTCGAGGACGCCGCCATCTTCAGTGGATGGTTGGGGTCTCGCTGTACTCCGCTTTCTCCGGCAGTCTCATAGACGGTGGATAGGTCGTACACAGAGAGCAGTGGGGGTCTCAGCAGTCAGACCCCCACCGTCCCACGTTTTTTACCTATCCTGGGGTCATTTTGGGAATACCCCTTTAATATTCAGCGGAGTGACGCATCGAGCACTCGCCACCACTGAAGTGACCCCCACGTGGCGGTGTCGTCTCGTTCTGAGTGCCCGCTGTCATCTTGCAGATGTCGATGAATGCTCCTTTGAACGGACCTGCGATCACACCTGCGTTAATTACCCCGGATCCTTTGCCTGCACGTGTGACAGGGGTTATACTCTGTACGGACTGACGCACTGTGGAGGTAGGTGGAGCCTAGAGGCCGGGCCGCCGCTCTGGACCTAATGGTGAATGCTGAGAGTTGTAGTTTAACAACAGCTGGAGGGCCACCGATATAATCTGCAAGACTCTTCCTGACCCCGGGCCCTTCTCTGTGATTCTCCCATGTTACGGGTCTGGCACCCATTACTGGCCGGAGGAGCGTGGCGTCTGAGCGAGGTCCGCTATTTATACCCGACTCCGGGAAGGCTGTTTACACAGCAGAAGCCACACTGGGTGTATTATACTGGCGGGTGACACATTATCTCCCATGCCCCCTGCCTGTCTACAAAACCGCACTGTGAATGTCACAGTCTACCATGAGCCCTACATGAGTCACAGTCTACATGACCCGCACTGTGATGTCACAGTGTATGACCCGCACTGTGATGTCACAGTCTAACATGACCCGCACTGTGATGTCACAGTCACAAACCGCACTGTGATGTACATTACATGAACCGTATGTGTGTCACAGTCTACATGAACCGTACTGTGATGTCACAGCTACAAAACCGCTGTGATGTCAAGTCTAAAAACGCACTGTGTGTCACAGTCTACATGACTCGCACTGTGATGTCACAGTCTACATGAACCGCACTGTGATGTTCACAAGTGTGATGTCCATCTACATGACCGCACTGTGATGTCAGTCTACATGACGCACTGTGATGTCACAGTCTACATGACCCGCACTGTGATGTCACAGTGCACTGTGATGTCACAGTCTACATGACCCGCACTGTGATGTCACAGTCTACTCACAGTCGTGTGATGTCACAGTCTACATGACCCGCACTGTGATGTCACCAGCCTACATGTGTGATGTACAGTCTACAAACGCACTGTGATGTCACAGTCTAAAAACCGCATGTGATGTCAAAGTCTACATGACCGCACTGTGATGTCACAGTCTACATGAACGACTGTGATGTCACAGTCTACATGAACCGCACTGTGATGTCACAGTCTACATGAAACGCACTGTGATGTCACAGTCTACATGAACGACTGTGTGTCACAGTCTAATGAACCCCATGGATGTCACAGTCTACAAACGCACTGTGATGTCACAGTCTACATGACCCGTGATGTCACTGTGATTCACAGTCTACATGCGCACTGTGATGTCACAGTCTTGTGTGATGTCATCCAAAGTCGCACTGTGTGTCACAGTCTACAAACCGCACTGTGATGTCACAGTCTACATGAACCCGCAATGTGATGTCACAGTCACATGAACCGCACTGTGATGTCACAGTTACAAAACCGCAACTGTGATGTCACAGTCTACATGAACTGTGATGTCACTGTGACTGTGATGTCACAGTCTAAAACCGCACTGTGATGTCACAGTCTCATGAACCCACTGTGATGTCACAGTCTACATGACCGCACTGTTGATGTCACAGTCTACATGACCGCGCACGTGATGTCACAGTCTACATGCCTGTGATGTACAGCACTGTGATGTCACAGTCTACATGACCCGCACTGTGATGTCACAGTTAACCCACCCGCACTGTGATGTCACAGTCTACAAAACCGCCTGTGATGTCACAGTC